>UXUI01008425.1:14754-27092 GCA_900576705.1 Enterobius vermicularis
TCACTAAAACCCTAGACATCTGGAGAGCTGGAAAACTATTGACGCCCCGACTGGACTAAATCAAGATTATCGCGAGCTAAATAATACCTCCCAAGGGAAGTAAAGTCTTTAACAGATGCATCGCGAAGCTCGTACCAACTGAATGACCGAATAACAGTTCCCAATTTCCCATCCAGAAAATGCTACTAGATTTTCTTAAAAAATAACCAAGTAGAAAGACACTTTCCGATGCTCAGCAACAGGAATAATAACTCTAAGATAACTCCCCCTCCGGTCACATGAAAAAAATCATCTTTCAGGCTGGCATTTATCAAAAAATTTGTCAAGACAAATGTTGCGAAGCGAAGTGACAGTTGTCGCCACGCTTCAGAGATGCACTCGATATGTAACTGGAAACGATCAAACCTAAAGTTCTGCAAAAAACCTTGGAAATTTTTTTCTGCTGGGTCTCACCAGTCAGCAGCATAATTTTCCTACTTCAGCCCTGCTTATCGTCACCCTCACAATTTCCTACGAAGAACTCTGCCGGCAAATGCTGCTTTAGCGATACTTAATCAGTGCTGATTCATATCCAAAAGCGACCCGGTAACAATTGAAAACGAATAATTTGCCAATGACGCAATTTTCCTCCAAAAGCAGTGCTTAATGAGTATTGTTCACATAAGGAGTATTCTCGCCCTCCCTGAATCCATTTTACTGCCGTCCGCAATATCTTCATCAAAAATACTGTCATTGCGAACCCTGTAGTTCACATTACCTTGAAAATATAATTCAGTAAACCTTGTCCTCAACAGCATCTCGCATCTAAGTTCAGAAAAATAGATGCTCTGAAGCAGTGACTGCTTTCCTAATCCCCGGACGACTCATCATCAGCGACCACCCCTTTCAAAAATGTTTTTCTTCCCTTCCAGCAAAAAATTTATTGGGAGCTCGGAAACTGCGACCTTCAGATTAGCATTTAATGCTCCTCTGCCTTGATGTGCTCGTCCAGAAAAAGAAATTCTTCTGTCGATAACTCACTTTAACTCTTCGTTTTTAAGGAGTTTCGGTTTTCATTTATCACAGAAAATACAATTCCATACACAATTTCATTAAGTTTAACGATGTTTCATTTCTTTTAAGGTACTGTGCGGCACTAATTCTAGTGGAAATGGGTGGTATTGGTTCTCTATTATTAACTACTGTATTTCCGGTGCGACTTCACATTGGACTTTTCTTGTATAACTAAAATAGCTTCTCGCCCACCTCAACTGAAAAGGAACACTCGAGAAATACAAGCGAAGGCATCACATCCTAACAAACAAGTATATCGACTGCACGCCTTGTTTAGTTTCCATTAAAAAAGAAATAGAAACTTAGAAATGAAAGAACCATAAATCAAAAAATTTATAAGCAGTAGACAACTGAAAACACATGAAACCGAAACTGCAAAACATTTGCTAATACTTCAGACTGCGCTACCGTGAGGAGTAGCAGAATAGAAGTGCAACTAAGAAGTCAACGGCGGTGATATCAAAACAAATGAAAGGTAAAAAGAGGGCACATTTATAACGGACTACAACAGATACAATATACCCAAATTCTTTCATCGTTATTTTCAACTGTGCACATCCCAGAAAAAATGTTTAGTAGAAATTTCTTAAAATGTCAGGCACAATAATTTAAAATATAACTTAGCATAAAAGTAATGTGCAACTTAAATAACTGCCTATGTAATTCTAGATCTCCTGCAACTTTGTCTAGTAAATCGAGCATACTCAAAAACCTGCAAATACAGTAAAATAATAAAAGTAGACCCTCTCTATAAAAAGTTTTTTAATGAAGTAAGCTGGTGGCAAAAAAAAAAGGAAGAAAAGTTCAACTTTTGAGGTCGGCACGCTGAATTAAAACGCTGACTCCTTTAGCCGCCTACGTTGCCTGACCAAAAGCAGCACCGTGCGACACGCGCTCGTTTGGTCGCTCACACGGGAAATTGTATCGGCATGATTGGGAAATAATTCATTCTTTGTTTCTGCTCTTTGCAGAGAAATTTGTACCAGGCCATTGGTATGATGTTGTGTACGGGCCAGTGTCATCTGGATAACCGAGCTGAACAACTCATGTTGTGCGCCATAGAAGTGTATCCAAATATGAACAGTACTGCGAACGAAAGACTGTATAAGATTCATATAAAATACTTTTTCTGTTCCTCCTCAATTCAATCTGCAGTAGTATCATTTTCCTAGTGTTTCCGGGTGTACTTCTTATCATTCACCGTACCACCAGTGACACGTCCAAATATTTCGAATCCCAGCAAGGGTTAAATCGTTAATCAGACGTCCACGAGTCGCATGACTGTCGCGAAATCGCAGCACCATTATTGGTTTACGAGACTTTCTGTGGAGTATGGAGCCCGCCAGTCCCGAACTTGCTGAGGCGCAGCGGGTCTACTGTGACAAACCTATAGCTCTGAATGTTCCGTACTGAAGTCTCTTTTGAGGGCAAGTATGCAGAGTCACACAGAATAAGGCATTGCGGAGTAATGCCTCAGAACGGCATGATACACGTTTTATATGGTTTTCTGAAAAACTATGTTTACCGCGTATTACTTTTTCCCCTTATTCTTCCCCTAAAAAAAACTTCTTATCTTAGTGTTTCCTTGAGTCTCTGAATCACCGTGTAGCTGAGTTTTTCCATTGCAATTCAGTCATTAACCTTTCATTTGTGGTGCTTATTTAGGAGAGGAACCTCTAACTCCTTGAAACGCAGAGCAGCCCAGTAACAGCCTAACAGCCTACCTAGAAGCTATAAGCCTGGTTTCAAGTGAAGCATCAGTTACGTCAACAACCCATCGAAATCGCTCTAATTCTAGCCTACCGATATAAAAAACAAAAGCAGTCTGCAAACCGGCATCAACGCGGTCAGTGTAACATGCAACACGTCTAAATTTGGCTTTTGCGATTATTGGCTAGTTTTACGGTATGCTCAAAGCAGCGGAAAGTCCGTTGTCTGAAACAGCGTTACAATCTTGGGGAAGCTTTCAATAAGCTAATACTGAAATAACAAGATGAAGTAAGTACTTCATTTCAAGTAGCAGATGCTGCCATTCTTAATCGAAAAAATAAAGCTAATAGATTTACAATTTTCGTTCCCATTCAAAAGATGGTGTAATGCAACATAAAAAAAAATCTCCCTTTTTTGAATTCCCTTACAGTAAACTTAATCGCAGTGGAAAACAAAACAACCTTTACCTTTTGCTTCCCTGCAGTACCCTAAGTTTGATTTAACTTTACTTTAACATGACTTCTTTGTCACGGTCAGATCCCTTCTGTCGACCCACCGCAGCCTACTTCTGATTCTCTGAGCTCTCTTATGTCGAGCTCTATCTGGTTTCAGTTTACTATAATTACAGTCTCTACTTCTTTATAGACTTGCAATAAATGAAGATTAGTGATCCAAATTCTCGCTCTTGGAAAGGATGGAAACGATTTGATTAATAAAAAGTTTATCAAAATAAAATTTGGAACAAATAACAAAGACAATTATCAATGGACAGACGACTAGTAAACAATTTTATAGGAAAAGACTTCTGCCAGTATTTATGAAAGAGAGAATTCTCCTACGAGACAACAACCAAAGAGTGTGAAATACAAAATTTCAGTATAAGTAAACTATGACTTTTAAAACTAACTGATAAAACCAAACTTAGTTGCGAAATTTCACTTACCTTTCAAATCGTTCCAAATTTGAGCTTTAGACAGATAGCAAGTTAGAAATTATCGCAAATTTGAATTACTTAGAAAACAGAAATAAAATTGTTCACGACCTTTTTCAACTGAGCGAACAATAAGAATAAACAAAACAAATTCCCACAATATCCTCACAAATAAGAAAGTTCTCTTTTGGGATATCTGCCCTATGGCCTTCCATGGAAGGAATTTTTCTTTGTTGTCCAAAAACAGGAAGACAAAGCGTTCACCATCTCAAAGCATTATTAGGCTCCGGAAGTTCTTTGTTTTTTAATGACTAATTTGTGTTTCTTTGTGTTTTTTTTGTACAAAACTGATGTTACATTTTCAAAACTTTACAGTATCATTGCCTATGTCGATAAAGTCATCGACAGATGACTGAAAGAAAATAAGCGCTTTCTTTACATTTTGAAATTTAATCACTCACTCAGTACAATACCATGAGGATCACATGCACTCCTTAAGAGTATAAAAGTCAGAACTTAAGCACTGGCTTTAGTTCGCAGGAATGCTATATTTCAACTGGTATTTCTCAGATTCATTAAGGGTTGCACAATAAAACTTTCCCAGAAACAAAATTTTTGTACCGATTGAGGGAGCTGGTGAAATTAGTCGCACTCAAATAAGCGTATCGTACTAAATGATCAATTCCGTTCTGTTCTAACTTGCAGTAATTAATGAAATACATTGCTGCAGCTTTATGATTATATTATTTCGTTAGTCGAATTTGATATAACTAAGGCTTGTGGATTGCCTGAGAAAGTCAAAGGTAAAAATGACATGCATCTGCTCTGAGCGGTTTTTAAAGTTATTAATTATGCGATCAAAACACTTTATACTCCATTTAAAAAATGTTCAAAATCATGAACTGTTTCTGAGATACGAAGCTACCCATAATTAGTCCAGCACATAAAACAAAAACCGAAGATAAACTTATAAATTTCACATTTATGATTATGATCCGTACTTTATATGGCATACTTTATAAAAATTGTAGCTGCAGCACTAGAGAATCTTGCAGTGAAAATTCGTTGATTCTCGGAAACCATTCTCGTTCTCACCAAAAGCAACCCATTTTTATATAAATATTATTATGTTCCTTTGACAGGTAATCACGGTTGTTGATAGGAACGAACAACATAAAATTTAACTTAACTATACTACGACTTTTGAAAAAGTGTTCTATAAGCAGCTGATTCCACTTCTAAAAGGTAAGAAAAAAAGGCAGTTTACTTATAAAAATAAAGTATCTTTAACTTAGAAAAATAAAGAGTAGTTACTGATTGCAAATGTGCTAGTACGATACCAACACTTTCTGACGCTCCTCAGAGATCACTTTCAGATCTCTTTGTAGAGGAACGTATAATCCCTACAGTAACCTATTTTGAGTTAAATCAAGGCTTAATTAGACCTACCTTGTTACCGTAAATCCTTTCTTGGTAGATTACTGTCGTAGCAAACTTATATTTGCTACTGTACTAAAGTAAAGCTAATTTGGACGTAGCTTAACCTCTATTCTTACAGTAAATTCTTACCTGTTGAATTACTATTCTTATCTATTCTTCAAAAAGGCTCTCATTTGTTGAGTCCGTTATAGTCTCAGCTATTCGCAATTCTTGATCACTTTAAGATTATGAATCAGAGGTCAGCAAAGAAACACAGAATGAGTTTATTTTTTTGAAGAAGAAAGACTCTAAGATTAATTTGATACAAAACACACAAACAAATATTACCGGTATTCACGATTCCAAATCTAGTACCAACACATAAAAATTTTGAAGGAAACAGAACAAACCTAACGAGAACATATTTGAGTATACCTAGTCTCTCCAAGGAATTCAATTATAATTTTAATTACTATCCTGATCCGATATTTCAAATCGATACAAAATTGGGAACAGTTTAATAAGTTTTAGATTCAAAGTGAGAGAGACGAAGTTCTACCAGGCTGTTGTATAACAAGCAAAGGACAACAATAATAATCAAGGACAACAATTTTTAGCCAAAGATAGTCACAATCCTCCCAAAAGTTTAGAACTCTATTTTGTCAGCCTTTTGGAATTTTGAACTCCCAAAAGAAACTATCTTTTTGTTTTACAAAAAATGAAAAAAATAACAAAGAGTGCACAATTATTGCAAGCTTCGAGCATCGGCAATGCTTTGTTTGACTGTTGTGTTAACCAGTAAATTCATCTTTTCCTCTTCCCCCTTCATTTATAAAAACTCATGTCATTTGTCTAATTTGTTAACAAAATTGAACTATAGAATTTACTGTAATCCATCATAAATGCTTCTCAATTCAATGAAAAACATCGACACTCTTGTTGTTCTTAGTTCCTACTGCCGTTGTCACTTCAGTTTTTAAAAACAATAGAATATCTTTATATGTTGGTGATCGTACAGTGTGTCGTTTTTTAAGCCTGATAATTTTGTTTACAAAAATGCCTCCTTTTGCAGACAAACCTCGATAATACGGTCGAGTGGACCAACACCAAGCAGCGTCAATTTCCTCCAAAAAATGTGCAGTTTTAATAGTCAATAATGAGTTCTCTAGTTCAAATCTATTTTCACCAAAGAATTTGCCACCTTCCAGACAGGCGATGATAGATCTTAACCTGTATATTTATAAAAAAACCCTCCGTAAAAACTCACTGTGAAATGGTACGACGCAGAAGTTTTTGCATCATTTAGACTTTATATCGTTTCTTCAATTGCCATAAAATGAATTTTCTGAAATATTTAGAAAGAACACTTGTTATACAGCATGGAACGGTAGTTTGTTCTTCTTTTGGTAAGACTTTTATGAAGAAACTTACGAAGATGCAACTCTAGTTTACGAATAAAGTTAAGAGAATTTTTCGGACTTTAACTACCTCCAAAAAAAAATTTGGCGATTTCCAACCTTCTTTTTCTCGAATTCGGGCACTCAGTCGTTATATATATATAACGTGTCGATTTATGGTATGCATGATACCAGTTTTTCACACCTTATTTGTTTTTAGCGCGATCACCCCATTATTTCTACAGATAGCACTCCTTCCCTATGAAACTCGCTTAGCAGTTAACTTGGTTTTCGTCCATATGGTCAAAATATGAAATAACATTTCTGAATAATTCGTAAAGGAAAGCATTCTAAATATTTTTGGAAGCAGGTAATGTTCATCCTCTCTGAACCAATTATAAATATTTAATTGAATTCTTATGTCAAATGTTAATTCGCCTTCTTTCCCCTTGTTTCGTCCCTATCCCATAACAAAAAAGATGCCTTTTCAAATGAACTAACAAAATCTGTCGCTGCAGACTTCATAAAAAAATGCCTTTTTTCGTTACGCTCTTCTGTGTCCCTCTTTGAGCATGTTTTACCCCCAAGACATCAAGAAAATGGTTGAAAACGCCGCTTCTTTTCATTTCCTTGTTTTCCAACACGCATCGACTGAAATAAACTGTTTCTTACCTTCTGAGTGAGTGAATGAGGATCAGTGGAAGGAAGGCAGTGGAAAGCTGCTAGAATCACATCGGCTCACGTTTGTGGCAGCAGAGCAATTTGAGGAATGCAGTGGACATAATGTTAAAAGCAAAGCACCGCGCTCTCCAAAAATTTCAGAAGCGATCAGATTCACAAAGACTTTACAGAGACAGTCTTTGGTTAAAAAATGAAAGGGTATTTAAACTTCTCGAAAATAAAATAAAGAGTTGCATCGTTTACAAAGGTGCCAATTGTAATCCCATTAGTTTTGGTAGTTTCAGGAAAGACTTACAAGTTAACTTAGCTTACATTGAAAAAAAAAAAGTGAACTTTCCTCAACTGTTAACCTTTTCATATGAGTCAGTTTTGACCTTTACTTTTAACCTCTAAGCTGAGAATTCCCATATTTTAAGAATTTCAAACAATTTTGCACATATCTTAGCAATACAAAAATCCCAAGTCGCCATGCAACCAAAAATGCTCAGATGAAAAAAAAATCAGTAAGAAAACTTTTCCTATCATCTGACTTCGAATCCGGAAAAAAACGTATAGCGAAAATAAGATCAAGATGATTTTGACTGTGTTATCTGAGCAAATGGCATTTTGCCAGCGTATGATAAGTTTTCGCTGCGTGATCGACAGTGAGAATGAAAATGGCGACTGATGATATACGACGACAAATTTCAGTAGTGTAATCCGCCTAATAAATTTGTTGAGCGGTAGACAGTTTCTATTCTAAGGTGGTTGAAAAAACCCTTTCAGAAGTTCTGAAGTTCTTTAAGATCCATTTGACAGTTAATGTCGCAAACCCGTCTTCATCCTTTTTAAATTTTGTTGAGTGAACTAAAACTTATTTGCAGTTTATCTATCTTATCACGTTTTGTATTCTTCGTGGTTACAGACATGTTTGAATAACGAGGTGGAGTTTCATACAAACAACTTTTGTGCAACTTTTATAATTGGCTGTCAGTTTTGATGGTCAAGCCTTAAACTTACGCACTTACGGGTGATTTACAATGTGGGTTTGACTCTTTAGCTTTGGAAATTTTCGCAGTCAGGGTCGTTCCTCTAAAGGAATAACCATTATAGTTTCAAAGGAAATATGTCGCGTTTGAGTAGTAGAAATTTTAGACAATTGATTTTGTCTTCTTCAGCCTAAGAATGTCACCTTTGACTTCTGTGGACTATGCGGCAGTGATCTGTAAGATCAACAGAAACTTGATTTTTGTTATTCTGTTTTAGGAGTTGTTGATAAACTTGAGGAATGACTGATGAAGGCGTTACAACAACAAGACGCCGAGTGCTATCAGATGAGGAGCTGAAAAAATTTGTTTTTCAACTGAACGATGAAGATCGTCGAACTTTGTTGGCTCGTTTTAGTAAATGCGGCAGAGAAAAGTTTTTCACTCAAAGTAACTAATCTTTCATCATCTTTAAAAAACTGATAGACAAGTCATTATTTCTATTTGGTTCTTGCGATTATGTCGTCTTGATCGACTCAAACCGAGTTACTTTATGGACAAAAAACTTTACCAAATGAAAGTCCAATTTTGGTGTTTAACTTTGTTTTGGTATACGATATGAGCAAATTTTGATGCCACGAAAAGTATAGCGCAACTCTGATTTGCATATGTGGAAGTTGCATGGATCGATTTTGAATTTGAGCTTAAAAAGTTAACATTTTTGAGGATTTACTGTTATTTATTAACTCTTTAAAAAGCCTAGAAATTTCTCTCCTAATTCTGTTCTAAATTGACCAAGAACAACCTTTTGTTATATACTTGTTACAATATTTCCAGGTTGCCAAATTTACTGAATTTCCCATTTGTTTACTTACAAGTCGAGACGAACTAATGTTGTAAATAAATTTCGGACTTTTATAGTTGCTTAGTTTGCAAACAGCACATCCCCAGTAACATTTCAAAAATTAAATTTTTACTTTCATTTTCCAGAAAACATCAATCCCCCTAAAAGATTTTTGGTAAACAATTCTGAAAAGTTCAAAAGAAAACCGAAATATAGCTCTTTATCGATAGAAGTACAGTTTGTACCACGGTATAATTTTCACTTTTAAGCCGTTGGTAGTGGATTTATAGCACTTTCCTAATATGTTTAGGCTTACCACTAGCGATTGCTGTGCCTGGCGCGCTTTACATATTTCGCGAACCTATATCAAAAGCGTTAAATATGCGTCAGTTTAAAATCTCCTTTTACCTTTTGACAGCGGCTGCTGTAGCTGGGATTGCGAACTTCCGGGCTTTGCGCGGTGAATGTAAGCAACGTTCTTTGGCAGAGATAGAAACTTTAATTGAAAAGGTTTGAGTATTTCATTTTATGAATTTTATTCAAAAATAGTTGTTTTTTGTAATGAAAGGAGCTTTACCGTGTAAAACCAAATGAGTACAGTTTTTATTTCTCCGCAGTTTCAAGTATCTTCAAAGAGATAGGTAGTTATTAGGCTAATAATATTTCATCGACCGATTTGGATTGATTCCTGATCAGTTAACTTTTTTTTAAGTATAATTATTCTCCGGGCAGCACCCCCAGCTATGCAGACCTAAGGCTTCATAATCGTAATGCAGCAACTGGTACTCCAGCTTACAGTGCGGAACCATCACCTAATTATCAGTTCGCTAACTCTCCTGTAGGTGGAATGTCGTATGATGAGCTTAGACAACAGAATCGTGGACTGGAACCAAGAGCTTCCTTAGCTCAACGTGATAAGCAACTACAAGACTATGGAGGACGTCCAGAATCAATTGAAAATATGGTCAATCAACCTCCGATGCCCGAGGCAAGAAGTCACGAAGGAAGCTATGTTCCAGTTGGCTCGAACCATGTCCCAAAGAAATTTCTTGGAGGAAGTTCTTCCTTTCAAGACGATGCGCCTCCACTAATGTCTGGTACTCCTGTAGGGAATACTAAAACTTCTTACGGTGATGAAGGGTTTTCTTGAACGTTTACTGCCGGGGCATTTTTTGTTTTTCCAATGTATCTTTCTTCTTGCTCTTTAGTCTATTCTACTTTTAATTAAAAGAAAGCAGCGCAAATCAGATTTAGGACTCACATAGGACTATGCACTAGTTTCTCTGTTTTCTTCACAATCTTATAGGTCATTTCTGTGAGTTGGCTGTTAGTTCTTTTAGCTTTGTTCTTTGCGAACCACGATTTCTAGCAAAAGATTTTTATGAACTTTTTGTTCGAGTGATTGAGTTGTTTTGTTGGTATTTTATGACAACTGGAAAATATTTGTCGGTATTTCTACTGCGTTAACCGTAACAACAAGAAGTTTTCTGGTTAGAGGGCTGTGTTGTTGGCGTGAAAACCACTCTTTATTATTTTTTTATTGCATATTTTACTGTACTGCTATGTTTCTTGGTTGTTCTGAAGTTGTCACTGTGAACGGGTAACAAAAAAGCAGCAGACAAATCGAATAAAGAGTTCGCTCATATTATGCATTAAGAAGAACTTGGGTTTGTTTTAAAATTTTTGGCTGCTTATATTTATTTTCTGGTACTAGTAAGATTGGTCCTTGAGCTGACACTGAGAACTTTCATTGAACAGTACGGGTTGAATTAGGCAGGAGTCTTTCCGGTAGTGATATGAGGCTGTTGCTTACGGTGCAGTTTTTGAAATTCTAGTCAGATTTTGAAAAGCTGAGAAGTCTTAACGCTTTTCGAATTCAAAGGTTGTATGTGTAGCATCAGACCGCTACTTGACCACGGGAGAGGTTCTAGTCAGATTTTGAAAAGCTGAGAAGTTCTAACGCTTTTCGAATTTAAAAGGTTGTATGTGTAGCATCAGACCGCTACTTGACCACGGGAGAGGTAGTATTAATTGTAATAGAAGCGCAAAACATAATTGAAGCTGTCAATTGACAGTTGACTTGCCTTTTCAGTTAACCAGATTAATGAGTAAACATTCTATTGGTTAGAAAAGAAAGAAAGGTTATTAAGAAGCAGTAAGGACATGTCCAGCGTTTTTTGAAGCCGTCCACTGAATGCTTTTGTAAGATGGGAAAAGGGTTCAGAAGCAGTGCTTTTGGGTAATGAACCACAATGATTTAAGCGGCTTGGTTATTGAGTTATGTTTTTTTCTTTACTCGATTACGATTCAATTTCTGTAGTTCTTTATCGATCATGGGAGGCTGGATATGCTTCGCTTTCAAATCTGCGAGCAAAACTTAATCATTTCTATAACTGTAAACAGTTGATTATGTATGCTGAGCCAAAAAAAACTACTGTAATAATACGTTATTAAATAAGTGGTGACAGAAGATCAAGAAGCGTAAGTTATGGTCTTGAATCATTCTCTTACATTTAAAAAAAGCTGTTGCTCTATATGACGATTATTACCTTGAAGTTTAAAACATTTTCAACCGTACTAGAAGTAGCATTTAAGCAAAGAAAATTTGCTGCGAAAATATTTTAACAGTTACCAAAAAGTCTCGACTGCTAAAATAACTTGTCATATTGGCAGATTGGCAAAAAAAAACATTGCAAAGCATTATTTTTTTTTGATACCACCAAATACTGGTTTACCAATTCAAAACACTTGTTTGATAAAATATCTGGTTTCATTTATATATCTATGTATATAAATGCATACAGATTGAGTACTGTCGTCGATAGCAACAGCAGTACTGCTTATTTGTCGATAATGCTGCGATAAACAGTTCTGCTAAAATATAGTTTACCAAAAAGCAAAATTTAAGAATGCTGTTAACAAAACAGGGTATATAAAGGGAACTAACAAATGGTAATTTTTTGTCAGTGTTAACCAGGATTCAGATAAAGACGGTTTTGTCAGCTGTATATTTCTAAAGATAAACTATTGTTTTAGTTGTTGTTGTTGCTGCTGATGATGATGATGATGGGCTCTTCAACAAAACTACTTCCTTTTGCCAAATATTTCAGGGCTGGATTGCCCAAATTTATGTTGCTGGTCATAGTGATAATTATATAGGTATTGTACAAAGCAAGCAGACTTGGATCTTTCATTTGTAATACCTGTCCGACGATTGAATGATCAACAGTTGTGTGGAATTTGATGTACAGTAAACAATTTGTTATCAATTTAATCAATTCTAAAAAAAAAAAAAAAAAAAAAATTTTTTTCCTTAAAAAAAAAAAAAAAAAAAAAAA
>UXUI01008426.1:13444-25727 GCA_900576705.1 Enterobius vermicularis
TTTATAAGCAAATATTTTTTTCTACAAAAATTATTAATTAATTAGGTTTCTTCTTTTCTTAACATTTAAAGATTTTTCTGATAATAATTGTTTGCTAAAATTTAGAAAAAAAAAAAAAAAAAAAGAAAAAAAAGATTTGAAGTATTTATGTAGCAGTTTAAATAACTATTAAGAAAAAAAAGAAAAGACTATACGCGGGAAATCTGTGAAAAAGTTGAAAAGAAAAAAGAAACGCTGAAAATGAGATAACGATAAAGCGGCTGACGCGACCGGAAAAGCGGTGAAACTAAGTGGGATAAAGTTTTCAAAAGCAATTTTACTTTGTCTGTAAAAAAAAAAGGGTTGCAAGCAGCAGTCATTAATGATTTACTGCAAAGGTTTAGAGGTTTAAGGCTTATCGTTTAGCATTATTGATAAGCACGACTAACCATGATACAGGCTAAATTGTCTTTATGTTAAAATTGAAATTTGAATACCAGTTGAAGGACTTCATTTTAATCGCTGTTAAGACTGATAATTATGGTTTATTTTTTGCTTTGCCTTGCTTTTTTTGCAGTCTTAATTCTTTCGGTTTTCTAAGTTTTCGTCTAGTATTTTTTTTCTGATTTTAATCTTCAAAAGTAAAAGTTATTTGCGTATCAAAATGTTTCTGTGAATGTATCAATTCAAATTCCAATAACGGATGCCTGTTATTGTTGTTTTTGAAACATGTGACGGTGGCGTACCGCAGTAACTATCTGAATGACAGTTAAAGGGTTTTGCTCATTAATAACTGCTGCCTAAAGTTAAAAGTTCATTGTCAAAAAAAGCAACAAAAAACCTCAGTCAAATTCTCCAATCTTTTTTCTTTTACAAGTATTTTAAAAAATAAAAAATTTTGTGATTGATAAGAGGGTCTCGTGACTGAAAATGCTCATCGTTGCTTCTTTCTTTTCAACTTTAGTCTTAGTTTCCAGTCTAAAAGATAAAAAAAAAAGAAAACTTTGAAGAAAAATTTTAACATTTACAGATTTAAAAAAAATATTTTTTTTTTTTGCATTTATAGAAAACATTTGTTGGTATATTGCTCTTTATGAGTTCATTAGGAATTGGCTAGATCAAAGCATGTAATACGGAAGTTGTTGTTTTATACATGTGTGACACAAAAAAACATCTGTAGCAATCTTTTGGACAACCACAACAGATTCGGTGTATAAATTTTACAGTATATTATAATTGTAATAGCGTCTCGAATAACTTGTTTCAAACAATTAACACCTTATTTAAGTCTACTGAACAAGGTCCTATAACTATTGCGGAACTGCTCTAGTTTTATTGCATTGAAAACGGGGGATAGGGGGGTAAGGGATGTGCAATAGTTTTAGTTTATTATGCAGTTGTTTTGTTGAAACAATTCACTTGAAACTTTAATTTAAAGTGCAATTTTGTACAGTCAAAATAGATAGTTTGGGTAATTGTAAAACAGAGAGTGAGCAGTACTGCAAAAAATGATTCTTTTTGATTGTATGATGCTTGAGTACAAAATACATAGTATTTTGTTTGTGTTCAACTGCCAACCTTCTTCTCTGCTCTGTTTCTTGTCAGAAATTAAGAAAAACAAAGACATTTGAGGTAATAATTGTTTTGTTCTTGATCTATGACGTCAGTTTGTCGTCGTAATAATGTTGATGTTTGGTGAATTGATTAATTTAGAACTGGAGAACTATGGATAATGCTACGAGATGAAAAAAAAAAAGGAAAAGAAAGAAAAAAGAAAGTTCTAAAACTACTCTGTGAATTTAAAATTCTCTGCTTAAAAAAAAAGATTTTTCTCGATTATTGGCAAAGTAAAAAAAATACTGCCAAACTTGTTTCTTTTAACAATGTAACTGACATCAACTGTTTAGAATCATCATCTGCAGATGAACTTTGATCAGTGTTGCGTGACCTTGCTTGAAGGAAACTGCATTCAAAGTTCGGTCAGAAGCTTTCCTAAAAACATCTTTTTTTTTTTTGGCTTCTATTTATTGATGTCAAGCAAATTTTTCTGGTTTTTTTTCTTCTCATTTTATTGAACTTTTATCATAGATTGCAAAAAGATTAATTTACTGTTTTTAAGGTCAAAAGCAGCTCAAAAAATCAAAAGAAAGATTATTTCATTGCATTTATTCATTTATTTATTCATTCTTTTGGAAAATTTTACTTTTTGGTTTTGTATTTTTTGAACTGTTCAAACTTATTTAGTTGTCTTTTTTTTTTTGTTTTTTTGTTTTTTTGTTTTTTTTTTTTTTGAGAAAAGAGGGCTAAATAATTGTCTAAAAAAGTGTTTTTGGCTAGCAAATTGCAATAATTGCATAATTATTTTTGTTTTTAAAATTTAAACGAAAGTTTCATCGCCGTCCTCTTATTAGTATATTCTTTCATTCACCTATCGTCGAATAACCAAATACAATCATCCATTTAGCAGTCAATTTTTGGGAGATTAAATGACATAGCACCAACAGCAGTTTCTCAGGTTGTTAAAAAGCAAACAGTGATTTGCTGTACTGTGCTCAATAATCGAACCATTTTTGTTGTGGTCCCAGAAAATCTCTTTCGTTGTTTCAATTCTCCCCCTTTCCCAGCCCCGTTCTTTCCTCCACTTCCCCACTACCCCGCAATTAAACAGGTATTTTTTGACGGCAGAGGCAGCAACAGCATCAGCAGCGCTTAGTTAACTTTAAACATAAATCTTTTTCTGTAAAAAACTTACAATTTTTACAATTTTTGTTTAGTATCAAAACTGTACTGCAGCTTTTTATTTATTCTAAGTTTTTTTTTTGTTTACTGTTTCTGCAACAGCAGCAGCAGTAATAGCGAAAGAACTGAAACGCACTGAACCTAAGCAGTTGACTAGAGGCTACTTCATAATCAGTTCTTCTTTATATCGGGTATTTCTCTTCTTTGTTGTTGTTGCTGTCGTTCGTTTTTTCTCTCTTTTTGTAGCTTTCTTCAGCAGTTAACTTAAACACTTGTTAAATCAAAAAAAAAACCTTTTTTTTGACATTTGCTTATGTTGCAGTGAATGATAAATGATTGAGCAGTTAAAGAAAGTTCAAATGTAAATATTACGAGAAAAAAGTGCTTGTTACAAGTCTTTATAAAAGACTGATAACAAAAGTGATCTTTGATTAAGCATGTAAAGTATCTGATAAAGATCATATAAACTTTTTATCTAACAGTTTAGTCAATTGTCGTTTTGAAGTAAAAAGAAAAATACCAGTTAAGCAGAATTATATTTTGATTAATATGAACTTTTTCAATTGTTTTTATTAAAATTATTTTAATTAATTTTAATTAATAAATTTTAAGCAAAAGAAAAAAAGCGTTTTTTTCAGTATTTTTTTGCTTAAAGCAATCAAATAATTAATTGAATGTTTGGCTTCAGATACTGAACCAGGTCCATATTGGGCCAGTCGATGTATGGTCACTGATGGTGTCCTGTTATCGTTTTTCAGTCGTCATTTTTGGAAGATTCTATTACCGTTGGTCGAGTTGGTTCTACAATTTTTTTTGCCAGCACTTTTGTTAGTGGCATTGCATATCGGATTTTTTCGCGAACCTGTAATTGAAGGCTACGATAAACAGTAGGAAACTGTTTGATGACCTCAAATAACAGTACAATAAAAAATACAATGCAAAGTTATTATACAGAAACAAACATTAAAATTACAGATGGCCTGTCAATTTAAAAGCTATTACTGAGATACACTAAAAAAAAAATTATTACTAGATATAGCAAATAAAATTTATATTAATCAATTAAAAAAAAATTTACTATTATTCTTTTTTTATGTTTTTGTTGTTATATATTTGTTTAAAAATTATTATCTTTTAGCAATCGTTTAAAAAAATCACCACGAAGTCAGTCTAAGATACTAATAACTGCTGTAACGGTGGTCTTTCTTGTAGTTCAGGTACCGACAGCGATATTTACGGCAATGTCACTACTTGTAAATAACTTCAATAATAATCGACTATGTAAGTTGTCATAGTTAATAAAAAGTTAAAATTTAAAAAAATTTTTATAATGATTAGCTGGATTGCTAAATCTTCAAAAGCGACATATAGCAGTTAACTCAAAAAAGAAAAAGAAACCAATTTTCTTTAGAGTGTAAAAACAATTTTCAAATACATCTTTCTCGTTATTTCTGTACTCAGTTCAATTTCGTATTTTTTGTTAACTCTATTTACCACATTATTGCTGAAAGTTTAATAACGACATAAAAGTTTCAGTGACTCGACTTGTTGTTATCTTTGCTCATATTCAACCACTGCTTTCATTGGCAACAATTGTTGCAAACAATTCAGCATTACTGTTCGCATATTATGTTATTGTTAAAGATGATGATACTGAGTTCAGTGAGGAAGAATCATTGTACGACAGTGAGACTCCAGCAGATAGTCTGTTACGAAAACGTAGATCAGAAAATCCACGAAGAAGCATTGACCCAACAGGGTGAGTAATGTTTGTCTAGTCGTACAAAAAAAAAACAAGTTTTTTGAGCACCTAAAAACGGTTGACAGGAATAGATACCCTTTATTTTGTCACTTTAGTATTTTCAGACTAATACCTTATTTAGGCAATATTTATCGGTGAGTAAAAGTTTTGACGAAAGTTCGTTGCTGTCCAGCAGCCGTCGAGGCAGTCCAGAGCCTGAACCAGTGTTTCTCTAAGTGTTTTATGGGTCCAGTTTCAAGTGAAACGATTTATTATTCTATTAGCGAAACGGGATTTATTCTTTCAGCGGTTTATCGATGACGATAAGCTGTCATTATCTCAACTTTTTCCTTTTCTCAGCGAAGTTCTTTAGAAATAGAAGGATAGTTAATCAGGTAGTTAGTTTATTCGTTGTTGTTCTACTGTCTAGACCAAAGTGGTTCCGGTAATTATGTGCTAAAGTTTTTAATGACGGTCAGTCCTTAACACTTTCATAAACTTCTTATTGGCTTTTGCTCTAGCAAGATGTTTTTAAACTGATGTTGTATAGCTGAACACAATTGTCTGAAGAAACTGTAAAAAAAAAAAAGTAGTAAAGAATTTTTAAAATTGGTAGAATTTAGCATATTGATTTAAACCGTTTATCAAACCAGTTTGCAACGCTTAAACTGTTGTCTTTTTTCTGTGCTTCTTGTCCGGTTACTTATATAATCAATTGCTCATTCATCAGTTTGTTACTGTTATCATAAAAAAGCAGAAAAAAAATGAAAAGAAAAATTTTATTCAAAAATTTTTTTCACTATTTGGTCTTCAAAGTTGCTAATTGTCAAAATATAAAGAAAAAAAATGTCAATTAATAATCATCTTCAAACAATTACCTGCAGCAATATAATGTAAATAAACGACATGATAAAAGATTACTAATTACTGTTAACAATACAAACCAAAATTATTTGCTTTTCACCGGCTAGTAAACTGCTAAAAGTGGACAATAATGATCATTCTAAACAGCAAACCACAACCAGATAACACTATAATACAAATAGGTTAGTAAAAATAATTGCTTATTGAGTCGTATTTGAACACAAAAAAAAAAAAAAAAATGAAAGAAAATTTGACAAGTAAATGAGTATCAGATTGCTATTATCAGATGGTTTTGCTGCGAAGAAAAAATATATAATCATATTATAAAAATCAAAATGATCAGTTTATTCTGTTTGTACAGTTCCTTTTGATTAAATAAACTAAAATTGAATAAGTCCCATATTTTTAATATAAGACGGTGAAAGCAAATACACCTATTTGACAAAAACAGAAGAAAGGGAAGAAAACATTTGGGTTTATGAACAATACTTATAGACAATTTTACATGACATTTGCTGTGGTGAATAACAAAGGCACCGTCACCTGGTTACTGTGCGGTTAAAACGGTCTGAAAATCCAAAAGTCAGATAAGGTTGGCCCCATCGTTGAAGTTCAGAAGCAACATTGTAGAAACTTCTTACCTAATACCGAATTAACTGCATATTCTGACGAGCCTGTTCGACCTTCACGTAAATACCCATCGAAATGGGTATACGCCATGAGTCAGCTGCTGTCACATTTTTCGCGAAAAATTGGCGAATCGGGATAAATAGGTGAGGTAGAAGCTGAAGTTCCGGCACTACTTCTGAAATAGGATTTTTCATAGTTCCTGAGTTATATTAAATAAACAAAGAAACGCTAAGAACATGAGGAGATGGAGGAGCTAGTACCTGGAACTGGGCACTAACTTGTGCTGATCGTCACAGATATCACCGAGCAATTCACGTATCAACGGATCTCCCGGTTGTTCAGGACAAAAAGCATGATTTAATTGAATCAGTTGCTCCAGCTGTGTAGCCACAGTCTGAAAAACTGTTTAACTAACAAAAGCGTTTTTCTGAAAGCAATGATCTTACCGAGAAGGTAAGAGGATTTGATTAAAAAAAAAAGATGATTACAGCGATTTTGGAAAGAAGATGAAGCAATTTTGAAAATCGAATTGTGGCATTGGAGTTCACATAATGTCCGGTACAATGTTCATACAATGCATTGTGAACACTATCTGAGACAGATGAAATTGCTTGAACGGCTCCAAAAGAGAGACCATAAATTTCTGCAAGATAAACATTGATAATCAAATTTGTAGTTGAATCGACAAACTTCAGGAATTTTTTTCTGTTTTTGTTTTTACGCATTGATAAAAAAATGGTTCTAATTTGTTGTACAATAAATGTAGTTAATTAAATTAACCTGGATCAAGACAAATTATTGCCTTCATCATTGCAATCTCTTCTTCATCCAACTGTAACAGGTACACTGGTTTGATCAGAGATGAAAAGCTTGTTTCAGCTGGATCAGAATTCAAAAAACTAAAATATTTTTTGACTTAATTATCTGCATTGATTGCAAATGATCAAAGAAAAAAAAGAAAGTATAATTAATTCAAAAACGAAAAAAATACCATTGAGTGAGGTATTTAGCACTAGCGACAAATGCATTGTCGCTTGAAAGACCCAATTGAGAAGAATTATATAGCAAATTTACAGCTAATATACATAGTTCAAGTACTGCCAAAGGCGCAAAGCAATTACGTAGCAACAGCATCTAAATGATAAAAAATTGTTTAGGATAAACATATTATTTTTTCTGATGTAAAGATTTGCTTTTACTTTAGAGTTCAAAAGTTCAATTAAATTTCTGTAAATTTTAGTCAGGTTTATCCCTTTTTCCTCTTTTTTTTGTTCTTTTTTTTGAACGTGCACTTTCTTTCATCGAAATTCAATGCAAATATTACAGAATATGTTATGGTAATACTTTGGGAAAACTTTGGGAAAACCAAAAAGTATACTGCGACACATTTGTAAAACAGCAAATCCCTTATCACCGTATCACTTCTTGTCTACTTTTTCTTTTTCTTTTCAAAATCACAAAACTCAGAAAATATTGAGAAAGAAAACTGGGGATTTTTAAAATCAAGAAAGAGTCAAAATTTAAAAAAAAATATAAAAGTTTTGGTTTACAACGTCTAATACCCCAGCAACAAAGTAAATCTAAAAAAAATTTTTTTTTTGAATAATCGCTGAAATTCTCTATGGTAAATTGTCCCGGATGCTGCTGAAGTTCAAAGTTTTGCATCCGGCGACAGAGAGAAATACGTTTGCAGATAGCTTCGAATCGAATCTGCGCTCTGCTCGACGTCCATTAAAACCGTGAACATCTCCAGTTCACCTCTTCGTTTCTGTCGTTTAGCTTTTCAGGCTAAGTTTTCTATGTATCATAAGACGAGCACACACCGTCCGCATTTTATGTTCTCGTTTCCTTTCTTTTCATGAAAGCAGTTTTTTTGTTATCAATGGAGGTTTGGTTTTCAGACAGAACTAACGCAACACACTCACCTTTCCAGCGAGTTATTGTAAACACATACTGATGTTTATGTCTTCTATTAATATTTGCTGTTTTTTAATACTCTTTTTTTACTTTATTTTTTAGTTATTTATTTATTTGTTCATTTTTTTTGATAGGGGACTGCAGTTTTAAAAACTTACTTGTTTTACTGGTTGAAAAACCTCATTAAAACTGTTTAACACCTAAAAAGTAAATTTAATTACCTTTTCATCTACGGTTGCTGGAACTTCAAATGCAGTAAGAAATAAAATCCAGTCAACAGCTCCAACCAGCAGTCGTCTACTTTTTGGAAGCAGACCTTGAACCGCAAATAAGTCTGAATCTTTTATTTGAACAGACATCATCTAAAAAAAAAAAAAAGAAAAAAGAAGAAACAATTAGAAAGCTTAGAAGAATGTCAGGTTGTTAAAAACTTCAGAACGTAAGTGTATGTACCGGTGTTCGATCGTAATCCATACGGTACGGTTCCAGTAATGCTTCTCTTAGAGTCTGTGGTGGAGAAGTAAGAATTGGTTCACTGACACCTTTGCTCACTGCACGATCAATTTCAACCAGCCATCTGATAAGCTCAATATTTTTTGCAGATGTTACGAGCATATTTTGCTAAAATTCCGAAGTTAATTAAAAATTTTAGTACTGTTGTTATTGAATAATGATTATTTATTGAAATTGATCTTTGTAAAAAAAAAAAAAAAAAAAAACTAGAAAAATTTTTTAAAATAAAACTGTGCTAAACAAATACAATTAAGATAAAACTGTTCCAGTAATGTAGGTGGAAAACAAATCGTATAACAGTGGAATGTTAACTTTGTATAAATAAACATAATAAATTCAAAAATTATGTACATTTTTCTCTTCTTTCAGAAAAAAGTAATTTAAAGTGACTACAATTTTATAGCCCTCACTGCTTGTTGTATGTCAGATAGCTGATTTGATCGGTGTACGAGGAAAGAAAATTTCAAGTAAGATTTACAGTTCCCTCATTTGAAAAAACAAAAAAACGTATTTTTACTAATGTATCAAAGCAGTTTACACATTTAAACTGTAAGTGAACTTTCTGTCACCCGATAACATCGATGACTCATAGAGAACACACTTTGATTGGTAATAATCCCTCTCAGTTACTGATGACAATAATACGAAAAAACTATTGTAAGTGTTGTTTGTAACAAACAAGAAAACAAAGGTCAATTTAAGATCTGAGTATATTATAGGCTATTAAACTTGTAGTCTTGTCGACTGAATCATTTTTAGTTATCACATAAATGTAAAAGGTTTTCGACCATTGAAAATCCGGTTTCAGGTGGTTTTTTCTTGTACTTACACTGTTTATTGCAAGTTTAGTATAAGATACGAGTAATTTAGCAGATTTTTTATTCTACCTTTTTTACAGTTTTGATGTGTTAGATAAAACCCTAACTTTAGAAAAAAAATTACATTTGATTTTGTGTCATATTCGAACTGCAGAAAAAAGAAAAAAAAAAAAGGAAATCCACTTTTTCCTTAAAAAAATTAGTGTCAAACAGCAGTCAAAACTTACCAAGTCAATACTTTCACATTTCGTACATTTGTCAGTTGCAAACACAGCATTTGTTTTTATCGTTTCCGTAGATTCTGGATTTTTGGTGCTGTTTGCTTTATTTTTAGCTGATAAAGGAAGTTTCTCCATTCGAACAGCTGCAGTAAATACTGGTTTTCTATTACAAAAAGAATTCTTTTTGCTTCTTTTTTTTTTTTTACGATCAGTACAGTAAGACCAATTAGTTTGTAAACTGGTAAAAATCTGTTGATAGTAATCTTTTTTGTGGCTTTGATTACGCAGTTACACGGTTTATATCAAAAAAAAAAAAAGAACAAACCTTCAGGTCTCATGCCTGCTTTTAGACAACGATCAAAACGGCATTTTCTGCATGTGTTACGACCATCTGAAAAAAGAGGAAAACGAATTTTCAGCCGATAGAAAACTTTGTTGTAATATGATTGTTTTTTATCTTTTTTTATTGCTCTTTCCTCGTAAACAGCTATTATCTGCCCTTAGATGTTATTAGATAGTAACATTAAAATTTTTTTTGGTACTATAAATTAAACCCTAATAACAACAACATTGTGGAGTACCCATTATTAAGCTTAATTCGTGATACTTAGTTCCTGTTGCTGCTACCTACCTGTTTTACTAAGATTGTTGAAATACTCTGTTGCTTTATGAAACTTTTTATTGTCAGCTTACTTATCTCGTAAAAACTAAAAAATGTAAGATCTCGGCTTTTCCGCATCTTATGAATAGCGGTATTACAACAAAAACTTCAAAAGAGCTTTTTTGGTTACCATAGTCGTCAAGAACTGCAACGTTAATTTTTTTAGACACTTGGCTTGTTTTTTCTATACACTATACTGTGACACTGGTTTACTCTTCTGTCCTACCTCAAATATCGCTGGGTTTCAAAAATGGGAATTGTTCTTCCGTTGGCAAAAAATACCGCTAAATTTTTGATGCCGTCAATGAAGGGAGGTTGAATAGCAAATATTGTTGAAGTTGTTTCGCCGAACATGATTTTCCATACTTCAGTAAAAAGGAATCCAAACATTTTAACTTATAAGTCGCCGGATAGAAAAAATAATTGTTTTGTCATATGACAGCAACACATTCCATCAAAATTTTGTCCTTTTGCCACAGTTAAAAAACTGGGTGTTGTTTCGTCTGATTTTTAGCCAGGATGCGAACACCAAACTCTGTATACAGAGCAGTCTCTTGACATTACTTTAGATGGACATAATTTAACTTTCTAACAACACTCAAAAACTAAAAATAAAAGATGCTTCAGATGACCTGAAAACAGCAAAACTGAAGCCGACAGCAACAGCTCAAAAACACCAAAACCTCAAAGGTGCAACTTCTCGGTATTAACTGCCTTCTTAGCCCCTATCACTCAAATTCCCTCAGCTCTACTATTCAAAAAAAAAAAAAAAAGTGTTTCTGATTTGAAAAATAAATAGATAAATAAAAGATGGATTTTTTTCTTTGCATAGAGGTATTGTAATAGTTGTGTTTTTCACCAAAAAAAAAAAAAATTAATTTTTGCTTACTGACGTCAATGGCGCAGTTGCCACCGAATCGGCAGACATATTGGGCATTTGTCTTGACGGAACGCCAAAAAAAGCATTTGCATCCGTGGCATGCGGCGACACCATAGTAATGGTGACTGCACGCTCTGTCACCGCAAACAACGCACTGAAAAAACACCACTTCTGTAAGATTCAGAATCCACGGCACTTCCACCTCGTCACGCTTTCTCCCCCGAACTCCTCAACTGACCTCTTCCAAACAGTGTGCTATCACTGCCTGTCTTTTGCGCATTATTTCATTTTTTTTTTCACTTAATCTTTATATACAAAGGAAGATTTCTGTTCCTTTATTCTTTATTCTTTTTTGGTTTTTGTTTTTGTCTTTTTTTTCTTCATCTTAACTGTACGTTAGACGATTAGGTCTACAGAAAGAATCTGCAATAAATTAGAAGTAGTCAATTTTTCAGATGAAAAAACATTGATAAGATTGCCCGTTTCAAAATTTTCTAGGGACTTTCTGGTAGGCCTAATTGCAGCACAATGTACAGTTCGTTTCGTCTACAGTAGCAATGTACAACAAGATGTCTAATTTATCAAAATATTAGAGGCAAAAGTTAATAATATCGACAATAAATGTTACAGTAAAAGCAGTTATTTACTGAGAAAGACAGGCAGTTGTCTCATTCTTTTTTTCTCCCTATTTATTACCTGATCGTTATGATGATCAGCAGAGTTCGGACTACAAGCACCGGTGTGACGACGACTTTTACGAGAACTCCTCTGGTTGCTGCAAGGTTGGGCTCCAGATGCCATTTAAATTTTTGTTTTATTTTAATTTGGAATGCGTAACACTGAAACCGTGGAACCAACTTAGCAGATCTATTATACAGCTGATATTGTGCTATCGATATCAAAAACGCGTTTAGTTGTAATCGGGCGGAGTATTCGGAAAATAAAGAACAAAAATTTCAAAGATTTTTTTTTCTTTATTTTTTTTCAAAAACAAAATAAATAAGTGTTAAGCGAAAAATGAAAAACGATGCAATACTAATTTTTTTCGGGCGTAAAATAAGTTTTGATTAATTTTTTCAAAATTTTTTTGAAAATTAATGTAATAATAAAAAAGTTTTTTTTCCATTTTTAGGAGGGTAAAATTTATTTATTTTAAATTAATGAAGCAATTTTTTGTAGAGATTGCAATCGTTTTCAAGTTACTTATAAATAAATTCGATTATAACTGTAATAATACGGTGACAGACAAACTGATACTGCCAATGGCACATTTCCGCCTTTGTTAGTTTTCTAAATGCTCGTAACTTCCTTCTTTTTTTT
>UXUI01008435.1:1441-11922 GCA_900576705.1 Enterobius vermicularis
ACAGCATAAAAAGCTTACTTCTATGCAAAAAATCTGGTGATCAATTTATAAATAATGAAAAAAACTTGAAAAAGACAAACAGCACAACGCAAAGCAAAATAGGAAGTAATATAATCTGTATTTGAAAAGAGATTAAAAAATGGAACAGACAGAAAAAATCTTTTGAACGGTAATGGAAAAAAGAAACACTTTTGCAAGGAAGAGGTTTCGTCTAACAGCAAAAAAAAATTAAAAATGATGAAGGTGAAATTAAATTTACAATCTTTTGAATGATGATAACAGTTACCAGTAATCATTTGCTATCATTGTCGGCAATAGACTGCCGCTGTCATTGCAACGAATCTCGACCTTTGCCCTGGTCTCGTGTTAGCATAGTTGCTAACTATTATCGTCACCACCGCTAATCACCACTTTTGGAACACCGGATTGTTAAAGGCTGCCGCAGTAGCATCAATGTACTCTTTCCGTTCTACTGATACTGCAATAATCATTTTTTCATTTTCTTCAGACTAAGCGACAGTTTACAACCCCCACATTTAACAACCGTACAGTATTTTCATATGGAACAAAGAATATAAAAATTTATTGAGCAAAAGCGAGGTTTAATACTCAAAAATATATAATAACCATCTGGATAAAGCTCTCCAGTTTTCATGTACTAATTACATAACGTCTAGCTAGTTAACTTCTCTTGAATCGTTATTTATCATCATCTATCAAAATAGGTGATTGTGGTTAGAAAATAGTTCTTTAAAGCCTTAAGCGGATACTTGGTGAAAGTTTACTGCTGCTACCCTCATTATATATGTTAGAGGTGAAAATAATAAGTTAGAAGTTATTTATAACTGCAGAAAAACTCAAGTGGAACTTACACTAGACAGCAAAAACGTAGACGTTACACACTTTATACACCTTACTAGATAAAAAATTGTGACATGGTCGTAGCCTTCGGTAATTTACAAATATTTCAGTTTAAACATACTGTCTTCGAGATTGAACCATCACTTGTTTCTGTTGAGTGTAGTTATTAAGCAGCACTTTTTCCAGCTTTTTACAACTTTTTACAGATTTTAGATATAATATGTAGAATAATGATTATTCTCATTTACTGTTCAGAAACCTGTATGTTTATAATGTACTTGAGAACATTAAACATATATCAGGAACCATCTTATCGTGTAGCCTCGCCAAAAAGTTCAAATGAATTCATATGAATTTACGAAAATGAACATTTAAAATCCTACAACCATTTAGTTGTTCAATTTTTGAGAATTTGACGATACTTAAAAATAAAGTAGAAATTCTAATGTTTACCTAAAAATTATTATAATGTATCTGAGGTTTCTTACAACTAGATTAATAACAAATCAGTTCCTTACAAAAAGTTTTAAATCATTTAGGAATTAAGTATGACTCGACTGAATATCTTTTACCCGCTTTATCAGAAAAAAACCACTTTTTTCAAAGTTTGTGGCTTAAAAATTTAACTTGAGTAAAGTTATCCTTTTAGAAATAACGAATAAATGAAAAAAAGCTGTATAAACGGCTTTGTTTTCATAAAAATTAAGAATGATTGAAATCCACACGATTACAAATATCAAGTGAATGTCTCCACAGATTTGAATCTGATGTCGCGCGACAATACAACATACATATTTGTGACTGTATTACTACATTTCGTTTTGTTGGTATCTTGTTCAACATGTGCAACTTCGCTGTAGATGACTAATATTCATATTTAGGCAGATCAATATTATGAGCCAGAATATGTGTTTGATTAATATTTTGCTTAAAAATGGCAGTGTGTTTGGTGGCTAATTGGAAATCGCTCTTTAATCCGTTTTTAAGTTTTCGTGCTGTCAATGCTTTATGATGTATTGGGCGATAAATGTCAAAAAAATTACTGCTATTTTTGTCTTCCTTGGATATTTCTTTATTTGCTACCCAAGTAATAAATCAGCTTTAAAATACAGAAAATCAGTAAGATGTAACAGGTGTAACTGAAATACCCGGCTACTAAAGTAGAGATAATATTTAAGAGCTCAATTATGCAATTTCTGGGTTCTTAACCAACTCAACTAATTTCTCAAACGAGGAATTACAGTGTCTTATGCGGCGCAGAGCGATAAGTTAATTGTACTATTCGAAATTAAATATTGATTTTGGGTGAAGTAAGTTTGTTCGTGAAATTAAATTTGTTTAAAAGTTTTTTGTATTAAAAAAATTAATAAAATTTCTAGTAAAGACATGTGTAAAACGTAGAAAATTCTTAAAAATTATAAAATTTAAAATTATTAATTGTTAGAAAAACTGTGAATGAGAAAGAACTGAAGAAAGATTGCAATATTTGAGGATAATCGATATCTAAAACTTAACGCAACTCTAAAACTCTCTCATCTAGATTGGTGCGAACTCCACACTTAAATTTAGATGACCAGTAACAAAAAATTTAAGCAATCATGGCGGTTTTTTTAATAGCACTGCCTCAGCAGTTTTTGCTGTAAATATTTATATCTGAAGCGTTTTATCACTAAAAGCTTAAAACAAGACAATTTCTCGGTAAAAGTCAGGAAAAAAAGGAAGTAAAATGCCAAAAAATTTTCTGACTAAAGTACTCTTAGCTTGAAAAAAGCTTTTTTTATGCCGAACTGAACACTTAGTGACTCTGCTAGGCAACTGCTCAGGCACTGCACCACGCCGAAGGGTACTTCCTGACAGATAACTAGAATTCAGTAGACATTACTGTAATTGCCAGACGTACGTGAATTTAGCAAGAACACTTGGTACATTATTTCTTCTCGCTCTTTCAACGACACTAACGGGTTCAGCGGTGAAAAATTAATGGCAGCTATAAAAGAAAGGAGAAACATTTGAATGACAACTTCAACTGTGTGTCTTTAAGAATGTCTTTATCGGGTTCATGAACCAGAAGAAGAGAAAAAAGAGGAGCTAGGGAAAGAGTGTTCTAAAGTATATTTACGATAAACAAAGTAGAACGACAGCTTTTGACTATTTTAGCTGTTTCTAAAAACTAGCAAAATGTTCCTGATGACTTCTTATTGCGCTTCCCTCTGACACTTCTACGCAAATAGGGAACAGAAAGTTTAATCAAAACTGCAATTTAATAGTCTGTCGCTCATGTCATATTACAGTGATAAGATTGGAAAGAGATTTGACGGATTATTGAGCTTTTAAACCAATTACAAGTCTTGCTTAAAATGGAATAAAGAAACAGAGGCCTCTTCAAAGATTGACACATCTGTCGTACCTGATTTCATTGCCTAACAATGAGAATTATAGAGATACTTTTCAGTCTAATGACCTGCTAATTTTGAATATTTTCAATAATTCAATCGACATTTACTGCAAGAACGAAAGTTGATTATCGCACCTGTTGCAGTAGTTCTTTTGGCATGCAGATAAAGTGTTGCTTCGTACAATTTTTATTTAGTAACAATTATTCAGTTTATTTCAGAATCGATCACAGTTTTTAACTATGGCAGAAGTTGTATTTAATTTAAAGGGACCAGTTAGACGAGAAGGTTTAGCACTATTATCATTGATCGCATACGCATACTGGTCTCCTGCGCCTCCATTTACATGAGCCACTCTTGCATTCCTAAAATAATAAAAATGTTGAATAAGTGACATCTTGTTTGCTTTGTTGTAGGTGAGTAACGGTTAACAGTCGGTGAAAAAGACAAACGAAATAAGGAAGAAATAAGAAAAATGTTGCACTTTGTTTCCTTTCAATTATTGTTTGCCGCACTTTTAAGTAGATACTTTGCACCAAACAGCCATTTTTGTTGCCGGCAGAGCTCAAGGGAAGCTGCTAAACGGTTCATATCTTCCGTAGTTTTCAAGTTTTTTTAATTTTCATGAAAAAAGACTTAGTTTTTAACTCATGCTTATTTTTCTTAGATCATTTTTTTTTAAAAAAAGTTTGAGACGAGGTGAAAAAAATACGGCTAAGAAAGATGCCGCTAGTATGCATTTGTGGAGCAGCAGCAGCTGTAATACCCGATTTTGTAAAGTGGAGAAGATGCGTAATATTTTTTACCGGCTAAAGTAGGTATGCAAAGACAAAACCATATGTGTAATTTAAAATGTAAAAGGCTGCTGCAAAATATAATACGTGGAAAAAATTGTAAAAATTGGATCTTCCAAGCTCACAATTGCTGGTTGATACTAATACGATTAATAAGTTTTATACGATCAAAGTTTATACGAATCTAATACAAAGGCCGAAAACTGTAATGAATAAAAAATTCCATGGTTGAATTTCTACAGGCTGTGTTATTCTGAGCGTTACTTCGTTTACGAAATGCTCCTCTCACTTCTGTTGTTTCAGAAATGCTGAGTTGGAGTTCATCGTCATTAATTTTTATTGGATTGCAGTAAAAGTTTGTGCTGCATTCAGTATTATTTACCTCACATTAGCATCAACCAGAAGTTTACCGACGTTTATTAGCTATTAGCGTTGAGAAGTATACTGACGTTACTGCTCGATGTTATACTTGAATCACTGAACACAAGTAAGTAGGCTAGTCTCCGCTGAAAATTTTGCTTATTTTTTTTCAGGGTATATGAGTGTAAAATAAGGCGATATTGTAGTTACTGTTCGAGAACTTTTTTTCAAAAAAAAAGTTTTTACTGTAATCGGTAACTCCAGAGCGGATAATCAATGTGAAATAATTTATAAAGCGTGAAGTTCAATCTAATATACATTATTCTTTTTATAATTTGTTAATAATAGTGGTGTATATTGCACCTTATAGGGCAAAGTAAGGTGGTCAACGAACAGCAGAGTAGGTTGAGGACGCACCATGATAACGGAGCAAAGATCTATTGCGTTATCAGAAATTTCTTGCAAAACCCAATTTTTTTTTTTGGAACAGTTTAGAAATGACAGTTTAAAAAAAAAAAAAAAAGTAAAAGATCGCACAAGACTTTCCAAGGACTTATAATTTCTAAAGATAACATTAAGATATTTGCAAAATACTTTTAAATTTCTTAAACGATTGGTGAGTTTGACACGTCGGCTGTACAATGCTAAACTGGCTCAAATCGCTATACTGTTCAGTCTTAGTCACAGATATATTCATCTGCTCTTGGCCGTTAACTGTTTTGCAACAATGTGTTTTTAGAATTTTTTACATTTGCATGTGGTTCATTAGATAATAATTTTTTTAACGAAAAATTCATATCCGTAAAAAAATAAGTTTTATTTGCCAAGCTGAGTATTAATATGTTCAGAACTTTGTTCAAAAAAACCGTTGCGATTTCGGAAGATATCTTAAAGAGGAAGATTTAAACAGAGTAACCGGGAAAAATAAAGAAGCGATGAATAATGCTATTGAACCTTTTTGAGGTACAACTGGCACTACAATAGACAGGAAGGGCAGAAAGCCGACAGTTGAGAGTTAAAACGCTGACTTCACAAACAAGAGTTATTTTTTGCCTCTAACCGTGGTACTGCTTTTCCATAGAATGTACGGCTTTTTGCTCCTCAAAATCAATGAAGTATTCATAGGTTGTTAGTGACGAAGAGAAGATCTGCAAAAAAGTCTTTCGGTAATTCCAACTTAAAATTGTGGGACTGGTTTGTTCGCTTGCTCCGAAACTACTTGGGCATATTTGAAATACATGAAAACTAAACTGCGAGAGACAGTGACATCAGCACAGTTTTACTGCCTAATAAAAGAGGGTTACTACTTAGGTTCATCAAAAAACAAATATTTGAATCGGCGCCTTATCATTATTTCTTGTTGTGCTTCCATGTGGTAACCTGTGCCTTAGGCACTCTGCAAGTGGAACGAAGGCACCTCAGTGATAGAAACATTTGCACCCCCCATTAAAGTCATCTACAATTTCGTTACTGCAAGTGAAGCATGTGCTCGCTGAAATAGCACACACCACTGGTTTGGTCGGTCAGAACTGCAGTGTTGGAAGTTAAAAGCCTCACTACTCTCTAATATCAAAAGTTCATCTTACTAATATCAATCAGTGCTTCTCAGAACAAATCAAAAATGAACTTTCACATGAACCATCAGCAAACCGACAGTAACTGCTAAGACCAGGCTACAATAGAGGCAAAATTTATCCAGTGCAGTGTCCCTATACATTTTGGACCTAAGGCACGGTTTCAAATAAATAATGTGCGAGAACCTTTAATGAAAAACACTGCTTTACTAAAAATTGTGGGAGCTACATAGTAAACAACCGGTGTACAAGTACTAAAAGCTTTATTTTCAAGGCACCTGGTTTTTTAAACAAACAGACAATGCAAGGCATTTTTTCACGATAGGAAAGTTAAAAAGCGTCTCCTGCTGCAAATGCAAGGAACTGCGGAAAACGAGGATAAAATAATAGTGATTGTTAATAAAACAATGACGGTAAATACAAAAAGATAGTTCAAATAGTTTGATGAAGCAACAAGTTTAGTCTGGTCTTACGGTTACTAATCCATAAAAACCTTCTAGTAAAGTTCTACTTCGTTTTCTTTGTAATCAACCAAAAATGATTATCATCCCATAAGCCAGAGAGACTTTTCTAAATACAGAAGAGTTGAGACAATTTCGCCTGGAATTATCTGCATCACAAAACAAAAAAAAGAAAAAAACAGTATTATAATCACCGGATGCTAAAACGTGCTCGCAAATTTGTTCGAAAAATTGTATTCTTTGAAATACACAAGTTTATAAACGCAGCTTTGCGAACAAATGAAGGACATACCAGACTCAATCACCTAATGCCTGCGGAAAACTCAAATCACTTATGCAGTAAAATGTCGCTTGACTAGATAAAATGCACAGAAATTATATTATAATAATGAAAGTGAAATCAAAAAAGAATGACTCGTATGTGATGACAAAGTGAACATAATTAGCACAAATGAATACATAAACTGAACCATATCATAAACAAGCACCCAAACACTCATACACGCAAACACACTCACGCAGCACACCTCTCACTTAAAGTGGAACTTTGATTGGGAACAAAACAGGTCTTATTTACAAAAATAAAAAAAGAACTAAAAAGCAGCAAGACTCTTCCAAATAAAAAAAAAACAGAAGCAAAGAAGATAAAAGAAAAAGAAGTGAGGTAATTTTTTAACATAATTCAAAGCTCAAAACAGAAGAACTTCCAGAAGATTATGCAAAGCAGCAAAACAACGTTAACAGTCTTCAGTAAATTCATATTCTACACGAATTTCTGTAGGCAAAAGTAAGAACCGTACCAACCATCAACAAACATTATATACAAAGAAGATAATTAATAACATAGTGTGCCTAAATCCACTATAAAGTTCTTCAATATATCTCGTATTCTAGCTTGTCTGAAATTCATCCTGTAGGCTTAAAGAATATTGTTTAAAAGTAAAAAAAGAAGACCTAACAGGCGCCCGATCAACACGACTTTTATAGAAAATGTCATGTAGCGGCAATTTCGGAAATACTGTTATTGAATTCATCTGTATGCGGCACATTTTTATGATGCATCTCGCGATAAATGCCAGAAGCCAACAGTAGAATCACTAAAATGAAATTATGAGATAAAAACTGTCATAAATCAAAATAAAATTTTAAAAAATTGGGGACTGTATTCTCTCTTTGAAGCATTTTGGGCATACTAACATGAATCAAAAACAGCAAGAAGAAATTTCGTAATATCAATGTCCACTATGATTCTACGATCCAAAAAAATTGGAAAGGAAAAAAAGATACTTGGAAGCTGTAAACACAACTCGGGAGTTTGTGGTTATACAATTTATCGCTTCCGCATGCGCTTGGCTGATCTAAAGATATAAAAGTAAATCCCTAAAGTAACTCATTTGAAAAAAATGTTGGTCTAGCTATAAAAAACACTAAGCAAGGTAACTGCAAGTTGCTAATAGAATTACCTCTTCAATTAGCCTGATCTTCCTTGTTGTGGTGATATCCCAAAGTTTAACTGCGCCGCCTTTACAAACAGAAGCTAAAATCGGGGCGTCCCCTTCAAGTAAGCACATACCAAGTATCCATTTATTATGCGCTTTTAGTTCAAGATGATCTCGTTTCAGATCTCGAAGAGAAAACCTCATAATGTTCTGGAAAGCATTTATTATAACTCAATAAAACAAACCAAAAATACAAAGCAAACAAAGGTAAAAATTTATTCCTAACAATAATGAATGATACCGTGTCCTTTGATGCTGTAAACACAGAATCCCCATAGGGTAAGATACACGTAACGTTATCATAATGAGGAGGCACAAATTCGGCACAAGCTTCATACATTCCCTCTCCGTTAGGCGCTGTTACTTCATACATCTTGACGTAGTGGTCTCTTGAACCAGTAAAAACTACAGGTGGTCGGTCATTCGTAACAGCCAGACAAGAAACTTCAGAGCTTTAAAATTGATTGTAGTGATTACGGCTGATCAAATAATAAAATGTTGCTCAAGAAAAAAAAATTAGTGGAAAAAACAGCAGTCAAATCTGGTTTTTAAACTCTTTGCCTATGCATATTTAAAAGCTGATAAGCTTGAACAAGTTGCTTAAGCAAGGCTGATGCCTCCTACCGAGGACTGTGTGGAGCTGAGATTAAACGACCGTAAGCAGCAACTTTTTCCAAGTCCCATATACGGACATCTCCAGCAAAAGTAGTAAATAACAACCTAAATTTCCCAGAAAAGTACAGCTAGAGCATATTAACTGCATTAAAAAAGAAACGAAAATTTAAAAAAGGAAAAAAATCATTTTATATAACCTTCCGGTAGGATCTAAGTCTGCAGCAGTAATTACTGTCTCCGAAATGGGCACAGTATTCTGTCGAGACGTATTCGACGGAATCGAGTCAGCTAAATGGTAAAAACCAATAATTTTGCGAATTAGAAGATGACATGAGTTTCAAGATTATTCAGATTAATAAGTTGCAAAGTTAGTATAAGACTACAAATATTAGGATATAGTTTCATACACATCTCACCGTCAACAGCAAGGCCAGATGACAACAGTATGCGGATACATCTCTCCATCCGCAGATCCCATAAACGTACTGTTGACATAGAAACGCTAAGCGCCAAGTCTGTACCCGGAATGAATTTGACAGCAAGAACATTGTTTGGGTGCAATCCGAGCGTGCACTTCTCCACACCGCGTTCCAGATCCCAGAGTTTAACCAAACGGTCTAAAAAGGGCATAGCTTACAAGATAAAAACTGGCCACTCTAATCGATTCTGGGGATAAAAAACTGTTTATAGTCTAAAACCTTTCGATCCAGTCAAAAGTTTTGTCTCGTCTGCAGCAAGAGAAAGAACAGATTTAGTATGCCCATCGAGAGTATGAGTACGAGTGAGAAGCCGAGTAGCTGCAGTTTTGTCGCGCTGTCCAGTAGCCGTTCGTGGCGTATATGTTAATATTCTACCAACCTTTCTACAACCGAAAAATGCGCATGATCGAAAATTTAGAAATCACTAATTACACGAGGTTCCAATTATTCTCTTCAAATTGCTAGGCATAACCAACTGTTACACCAGAAATAAGTCATCAAAAACTAAGACGCTTCAAGACTCCTTCTATCCTACTTTCGAAGCTTACGAAAAATCCAAGAGATAGATCAGAGAAAAACGGAAATTGTAAAGTACTAAACTGAATTAGATAGAACTATGTGCTTAGAATAATACTTTTTTCTTAGGACTTCTGTTGCACTTATGAAGAAATATCTGTTCATATATAAAGCATTTCACTTTACTTCCAAAAATGGAAAAGTTACAACCAGATTGTAGACAAAAAATAGCTATTTTTACACCCGAACAGAAAACCTGCTGAAAAATTTCGAGTAAAAGTCACCTCATAATTAGAAGGTCAAACAAAGGCAAGACCTAACTACAGGAAAAGATAATGTTTATTACCAATAACAACTCTTCTCCCCAACCTTCTTATCCAAAAAATAATATTAATACCAACAAGAAGCTGGTGTAGAGGATGGGGAAGTGAAGCATGTTGTTGTTATTATCTAAGCGTTTTAGCCCATAAACAGGTGGAAAAAAAAAATTAAAATACTGATTAAATTATGAAAAGCATTATCAGTTACGTTAAAACTGTAACAGTTACCAAAGCTTCAACCACAACAACTGAAACTGTGATACATGATAACAGAATGCCACTAAAAATCCAGAATGTGCAGACCCATGAAGAAGAGCACTTGGTGAGTATTCAGTGTGCCATCGAGGTACTAAACGCGCTAGCAAATGCTGTCGTTTCCCGCTGTTAGATCTAGAATCCGGTCCTTCCGTCTTCAACTCCGCTGCTGACGAGTCACGAGTAACATGTATTCTTTTCCCTCTAAGACATTATCAGCTACCATTAGTAATGGACAAAAAAAACTGTTTTCATCCAGAAGCAAAACCTACAGCCTCCATGCAAACAAAAGACAATAAAGACAAGTGCAAGACGAAGGTTAAATGCAGAAAAAAAAAAAAAGAAAAAAAAAAA
>UXUI01008435.1:11992-25576 GCA_900576705.1 Enterobius vermicularis
AACTCACACAAATATTCAACCCAACAACGTTAAAAACTCCAAAATCCTTACCTGTTTCAAAAATACTGTAACTCAAAACACTTAGAACTAAGAGATTTTAAATGACGATGGAAATTCTATTATAAAACATAATACCATCCATTTTTTAAACGAAACGTCAATATGAAAAAGACAGATTGAAAAAAATTGTAACATGAACCTGCTACAACTAAACTATTTTGTGCAAAAAACATTCATTAATACAGTTACGTCATTCTTTCCATTCGTGTCGTTACTTTTACTTATTTAGAGCATAAGTTATTGCAACCCAATAAGAGTTGTGAGATTAAGAAAACAGAAAAATAATTAAATAAAGATAAAAACCAAGAGTTTTAATTCAGTCGTTTATTGGTCTAAAGTAAAAATCCTTTAAAAACTGAGAAAAACAAAAAGCAACGGCGTGCATGTGTGGCCTAAGAAACATACTAAAATTAACAAAAAACGACGAGTGTCAAAATTAAAATCAAGTTTAACAAGCTGGTGAAAAGTCAACAGTAATGCAAAAAAGCTTTCTGAGAAGCAACAAAGGAAAGTTTAAATTATAAGAAAAGTGCGAAGCTGAATGGTAAAAATAAAAGTCATAATCGAAAAACTGATTACCCAAAAGGGCTTGACTTTTTCGCCCGATAGAAAAGCCTTTGTGTGGATGGAGTTGAACAGGCAATAGTAGTCCGAAAATTGTTTCTTACGAAGGCAGAAGTTGCAGGATGTGGATCATGCTGAACACTGTAACCATCACGATTACGTAAAGCACTGTTAGCAAAAAAGTTAGCTGCCCTTCTCTACTACCACAACACAAAACAAAATAAATGGCGCAAAAAGCGTTCGATAAGAGCCAGTTGACCAAACAGTTAGGAGCAACTGTTCTAAACCAGCAAAAATTAAGGTGTCTTAAAAATTCAAGCTGTGGGATACATGTTCACTTAGCGTCCGATTCAAGCGAAAACCATACAAGCTTGCTCAACTTGCCTATCAAAGTAATTAAAGAGAAAGATGAAGTTATTTGGCTATAAATTTTTAAATGCCTAGAACTGTTCCAATCAACCAATGAAAGTCATCGTGCAGTGCGAAGCGAATAGATGAAAAATCAAGTGGAAATCGGTGAAAGATAATCCAAACGCTTAACCATGCGTCATTTACCTCTTATTTAGATATAATAAAAGTTTTAGACGGCAACAGAGAAGCACTCTACAGGGTGTCAATCCTGTCAAGCCATGCATAGCTTCTTAAATGATTTGAACATGTGAAGCAAATATAGATTCTTAAGTGTTTTCAAAAAATTAAATTTTATTAGCATAATCATTTCAAAAACTAAGAAATTTGAAAGCAACCTGGAATTTTTACTAATTGTTCCAAAAACTTTCCCTAAGTTTAGACAAGAGCTTTAGTGTAATTCTTTAAAAGTTTTTTTTAGTCTTAATCCCACTCAGGAAAAAAGCACAAAAAAGAAATCCGATAAAGACTGTAAATTAGCTATCTTTGAGCGACAAAACCGAGACGAAGAAGAAATCTCAGATATATTTACATTTACTCGAGGGAACCAATGATGGCGTTTTGTAAAGAGAAAACGGATGAGGTGGAAAGTAGCCAATATAGTTTGCTAGTGTCTCTCATGTAAAAAGAAGATGAAAAATTAACACTGAAGACAGCAAACTTTTTGCTCGAACGAGGAGTTGATGGTGTAGACGTCGATAATTCTTCTTCAGGAGTATTGCTCCGTGTCCGGTTCCCTTCAGGTATGCTTTCCAAAGGCTCAGAAAGTTTATTTTCCTTAGAATAAAGAAGTTCGTCTGTTGTCGCTGTCCTCTGCCTAGCCTTCTCTGACGATGAAACTAAATCTTCAAAAATCAAAAGTTGATTTCGAAAACTACTTCATTCTGAACAGTCACAGCTTACACAATTCATTTTTACCAGCAAGACTTCCCACGCATCAGAGACTTAAACAAGCCATCAAAAACAGAAATATCATTCAAGATCAGAAATTAAAAAAATTTTTTCTGCAGAAATACAATTGTTATTAAAGAAATTCATTAAACAAGAATTTGCAATGACCAGCTATAACCAGTACCAGCACTTTTGACTCCATTCTGCTTGGCTACTTCACCGTTATGATCAACGCATTCTGGAGAGCGACTTACACTTCTATTTCTTTGCACTGCTTCCAAAACCTAAAAGTGCTCGTTAAAAAAGCCGTGCTAATCAATACTCTAACCGTATAAATAACCAACGCTCTTAAAAACCTCAAAAATAGAACGCACAAAAAGCGTAAATCCAAATTTTGTATAATCTTATCAACTGCTTGCAATTTGCATGATAGAACCAACTAGGCATGAAATGGCAAATTTCTAAATCTGAATCAGCTTTTTAAAGAGATTTCTGTTTCTCTACACCGCATCTATTTTGACAAAAATGATTTAAAGCTTTATTCATCATGACAGTTCCTCTAATTTTTGAAACTGCAATAAAATAGCTTTGCGCCGAGATTCTTTAATGAAAAATCCCGCAAGAGCAGAAGACTCAGGATCAAAAAGCTACTCAAAACCTGGGTAACTTCTCCTACAATATCCTTGTCTTCGATGACTTGGCTTAGAAGAGATTCATTAATAACTTTCTCCTGCTCTAACTGTTGTATACGCGCCTCAGACTCCTGCAATAAGCTTTATGGATGTTAGTCACGATTAGGTGTAACAAAAAATAGTTTGCATGGGAGCTATAAATTAAAGAAAAGCAGTATTAGACCTTTTGATCTGATTGTGCCTTAGCGGCAAGAAATCCTCTTTCCAAACTAAACACGAACAAACGCTGCAAAAGATATTTGGCTTCCGAAATATTTCCACATTTGCCTATGATATTTTCTATCTTGCTATTTATTTCAGAATCGCTTGGCTCCGATTCCTGAAATAAAAGTGTTCTGTTTAAATAAAGTAGAAAAGAAAAACAAATTTCTTTTGATTCTTCAGAAAGATAAATGTTACTTTATCATTATCGTTATCAACATCAATGATCGCGCGCTGTAATTCAGTAATTTGGTCTTGGATATAATTTTCTTTTACTTGGAGACCGTCAATTTGTTCTCCTATCAGGTCTCTTTCCTCTAGGTTTTTAGTTACCGTGTACCTGTGTTCCTGAAAAAATAATACTTAGGCTCCAGGTTTTAACAAAAAGACGCTTTGTAATACCACTTATTTCAATAGACTATAATTTCATGCCACAAAGCATGTCACTGATATGACAAAAAAAAATACCAGCTCTTGGATCTCGTCATATACTGCATAGCGCTCACTAAACCGTCTTTCGAGTTCCTCCTCCATTTTCATCACCGTTTGCCTCTGGGCGATTTTCCGAGAAATCTAAACAAAATATAATTATAAAAATCTAAACAAAATATAATTATAACATGATCAGCAATCTAATATTTCCAAACAAGTACAAAACGGCCGTACGTATTTTTCGATAGCCATCCACTTTTGTTTAGCGGCTTTCAGTGAAAAAAGCGTTGAGCGAGCACGAATAGGATTGGACAAATCAGGCAACTTCGCATTGTTATTAGCATTCTGATTTCCAAAGCGAAGTGATTGAGGCCGTGAATTATTAAGATTTTTCCTTGCACGCTCCTGCAACTTGCACCAATAAGAAAAAATATTTAGTTGAATGCAATTGCTGAAAATAATCTGATGAGAGCAAATGTAATAACAACATATATGTATTTCTTCAAAGCTGTATCCTATGAAATAAAAGGAACAACCAAAAAATACCTCTTGCCGAGCTAACTGCCTCAAACGAACCACTTCTTCGTTGGTCTTCTTAATATAAAGCTCCCTCTGACGTTCCTTTGTTTCTAGTTGCTTGATAATGTTATCCTTTTTCCTAAATTTCACCATAGGTTGGTATTAAAGAAACAGTTTTTTTTTCAAGTCGGTGGCCCCATCGCTTCTACCAGTTATAATGAAACAGTGGTACACTTATTACAACTACTACTCGCTAGCCTCGCCTGCTGGAAAAAAAGTGAGGAGCACCAAACTGAAAGAGCTTTGAAGAAACACTGGCAATCGTAGAGGGAAAGTGTTCTCCAAAATGCATTCAGAGAAGACGCTTTTAAAGTTACGATAAATGTTTTAAAAAATTTAGACCTAGTCTCCTTTTCAAGATTAGAAACCTTCTTAGAATGTTCAAGTTCGGAAGCTTTTGCTCGTTTGGCTTCCTCTTTGATCTTCTGCATCAATTGCACCTAAATGAATCCAATATTACAAAATTTTGCAGGGATTTAAACCAACGAAATATAGTATATATCGGGAACATTATTAAACAATCCTAAATTTTTGCAGGATAATAAATAGGAGACAGAAACGAATTCAAGAACCACACATAAAACACTGCAATTCTAGAAACTTCAACTCATAGATTCTTAAAACATAAAAAACGAGCATAAAACCCCTCGTTCGAAACTAAGGTCAAATAAATTCTAAGAATGAGGCAAGTTCGACTGCAGCCGCCTACTGAAGAAATATTTTTCCATCAGCAGATATTAGAACCAAAACTTTTTTGATAAGAGGTTTTGAACATCAAAACTCATTCGCGCTGTAACTTAATGGCCTAGAGAACACCACGATGAGATTGAATAAGGAAAAAAATACTGATCCTCAGGTAGTACAACTATAAGTAGTTTCACGTTTTAGCCTTTTTACACTTAGTTACCATAAAATTTGTTCATGCTTCAAAAAAAAAAGAGAGCACATGAAGCATATGATATACTTCTGACCTCCAGAAGCGAAAATATTTCTGAGGAAAAGCGACTACACATGAGAAGAGTGGCTTATTATAGTCAAGGACGAAATAAAGAATTTAAAAACCAAATGCATACTCATTATTATTTCTTTGTAGTAAAGAGCAAATCCTACAAATGAAATCCATTGACTATAGTAGAAGATAGTTTGAGAGTTTTATAGAATTATTAAATCTAATACAAACACTCTTAAGTCAACTTGCTCCAAAATGTCACTTGAAAAACTCTTTGGCCAACTCAAACGTATGTCACTCCTCTTTTTCACGCCTAATCCGCTTTTACACTTTCAAGCATTGTTGATGCAAACGAGTAAGAGCAAAAAAGCCTATTTGATTGTACGCTGTAGTAGAGTGGTCATTCAATAAACTGGTATACTAAGCACAAACAAAACTGGACAAAAATTCTACGCTTATTTTCTGGAACAACGCCTACACAAACTTGTTTCTAGATTTTGCAATATTACCTTTGTCTTTTTTAAATCGTTTAGCTCGTTTCGTAGGCGAACAAGTTGTTGCTGTTCAGCTACCTGCCGAGCACGCATCTTCCGATGTTCACGTTCCACAGACTGCAGCTTCTTAAATTCACTTCGCATCTCTTTCAATTTCTTTTCATACTCATCTTTAATCCTTTTCACATGTTCAGCGTCTAACTTTGCAGAACTTTTCGTTGCTATAAAAGGTAAATTTTAACAAAAACGACTACGACTATTCCGCAACAGAAAAAACAACATTGAATATATTGATAAAACTAACCCATCTCATTCAAAACTCGGTCACGTTCTGCTTCAGTAGCAGCGATTTTTAAGGAAAGCTCAGTTAATTTCTTTTCATAAATGATACGAACCTAAAATAAAGCAAAGTGTATTACAATCATAAATAATCAAAATGAATTTTATGAGGTGAGTCAAATAAACATAAATTAAAGAAAAAGAAGACAACTAACCTCAGCCAAACGCCGCTCACTTCTTTCCAGTTCCATTACCAACCTCTCTTTTATTGTGATTTCTGTTTGTAAATCAGCCAAGTCATCCTTAAGTTGACTGCATTCTAAAAAAATAATTTGAAAAGAAAACCAAATGCATCATGTATTTATCAGATTTCGTCACAGAAAGAAATCAAAGCTACCCACTATTATGACTTTCAGTAAAACGCAAATGAATAATACTGAGATGCCAAGGCCCACTCCAACACATCAATAAAAGGATTACCATTTTGACTTAAAAACATATGATTTCACAAACCTCTCTGGCTTAAAATTAAAACTTTGGTTCGCCTAAAGTTCCTCCTGCAGTAATTATAAAAACGGCAAATACAAACACACCATGATCAAAATCCTTTTCTTCGTCCTCCTCATCAGAGTTTTCGTCGAAGTCTGAACTTCCTCGATCAGTGCTCTCTACCATTGGGTTAAAAGTCCCTTCTCTATCAGAACTTTCAGAACTTCGCTGAGCACCATTATCAATTATAAAGGACTCGCTCATTGAAGAGCATTCACTTATCTCACCTGGAAGAGCTTTAACAGTTGCTGCCATAGAGTTTCAACAAATACTACAACCCTTACCAAAACACTTCTACCAAGGAGTTTCCTGTGCCTCAACAGAAAAAAACGAAAGAACAATGAAACAGTAAAATGATAAAATTGAAGACCAACATGGTTGAATCTGCAAAAGCAGTAAGTATTTAGTCTAAATGAGTACTCCAGAAAGGTTATAAAACTGATTTTGTCCAACTCTGTCTAACCCACCTACTCCTTCTTCCTTTTGCCTTTCGATCACACTTACTAAACACTTAGAGATACTCTTCGCAAAATAGAATTTTTCAAACTACACCTACTCTAGAATAATATCGGTTGGCCTTTGGGACCCCAAACACGATTTTTCATGCGAAAGAAGGAAATTGCTTCCGTCACTTTGGAAAGCGCTTGTTAATGCTCAGTTCCTACTCCTAACAATAAGAACTCTCTAAACAAATATTTTTTGAATTCTGTCCTAAGTTATATGCAGCCTTTGATTCAACCTAATACGTGGTACCCTGTTAAGAGTAGAATTTCAAACCACTATAAGAGTTCTCGGGAACCAAATATTCAAGATAAGCGTTCATGGACACATTCATCAAGTGATCACCTTAATCCTCAGAAAAACGTAAGAAATCTTTTTGGTACATGATAAACAAAATCACTTGACAGCAAAGTAAACAAAAAAAAGCTCCTACGGCGCATTCCGCTGGCAACTGTTTTCTTCATTTTTTCAATGTCTGCCTTCGCTTCCTCAATAACGGACATTGTCGGAGAGTATGGAGCATCAAGCGGAGGAGCGGAGTGGTCAACGGGCGGCAAAAATCCGTTTGAAGAAATATTTAAGGAGTCCAGGCGAGTATCGCGCGAGATGCTCTTTAGGCGATTCAGCTGCTTTCGTAAATGCTCATTCGTTGCTTGTGATTCAACCAAGGAACCTCTTAAAAATGCAAGATTAAAACAGCTTATAATAAAAATATCAAAAGAAACCATTCTTTATTAGCAAAAAACCCTATGTGAAAAACTATTTTTCTTTCATTAAGCTTGTGAAACAGAATAAAGGTAGGAGGTGCATACTTCAAAGTCTCTATTTCATCTAAATACCCGCGAATCGCTTCGAACATCGGATTAATTACAGACTCAACGCTGCCATCGTCTAAATTCGACAACACTTGAAAAGTCAAGTTAATTTAAATTTATTAACGTTAAAAGTTTGAATAATCTCCATTTACTTAAAAACTTCCATATACAATTAAGGACACCTAAACACTTATGCCTCAAACAAGTCTTTTAATTTTTTAAGTTCCAGAACTTCCATCGTCAAATGGTTTATACCCTCGCACTATACAGCATATTCTCGGAAGTCATTTTAACCAGAATATTTCAAACAAGCTCTGCTTCTTTTGGATCACATCGCCTAATAGAAACATCTTGTAACTTACATATTGTATTTCTGTAGGGAACTGTTGTACTGAAATGTCGCTCTGGTTGAAAAAAAAAAAAACGTAAGCAGAAAAACAAGAAATTGGTAACCTAGAAGAAATATGCCTACCTCAAATTCTAATTGACCTTTAAATGTCTTTAAATATCGAATTACAACTCAACAATATTAGAGCCTCGCAAAAACAAAGAGAATTACGGCTGGAAGAGGATCAATTGCGAAAATCGACTAGAGCATGAAAAAACATTTACAGAGAAATAATCTGCCCAATGTTGAAAAGGCTAATAAAGTCACGATCTTCTCAGGATTACTTGTTACTTGTTTCGGCCCTTACATTAATTTGACTTCTCGGCGAGAATGAATGAAAAGCAAGAATCTTCAATTAAAAAGAATATAAGAGAGAAGTGCGCTCTAAAAGTCACGTTTCCACTGATCCCATACCGAGAGAGGATGAGCACAGTGATCAAGTGTGCGGGAAGCATTTCATGTTGCGACAGCGCTAGTTCTCTAATGTCAATTTCAACGGAAAACAAGGATAGCAGCCATTTAATTACGCGTTGTGTACATCATCCTCCCGCCTTCAAAATGACGGATTTGGAAACCTTCACATTCAAAAAAAATATATTAGCTGAGAGGTTACCATGGAAAAGCTTTAAAAAGTAAAGGTCGTTTGGCGGCTGAAAATAACAACTTCTAAATTGCTCTATGAAGAAATCTAACTTGAGCCCGCTCAAAAATCATAAAATACAGTTGTAAGAGCGTTGGGGGCCAGAAGTTTGAGTGGTTAATAATACAGTTTGGTTGACGGACATAAAGCAAGCACACTAGAACGGAAGTCTTAAAGCTGCAACAAAACTAAAATTGCCGCTAATAAACGGTGGAAGCCAATTAGACTTTACCAGAAAGAAGTTTTACGATGTTAATAAATGACAAATGGTTGACAAATCTGACTAAGCAGAAGCATTTTTAAATACGATGTTACAAGGGTAAACCTTACCAAACTTTTAGGTAACAAGATCTTGAAAGAATTTAATTCTCAAAACTTCACCTCCGTTCTGTTACGAAGATATAGTTCTATATTTTGCAAATAAAGAAAAGATATAGACTGCGTGTGGTGTCAGAAAACAGCAAACCGTTCAAGTTTGAAGATTCAGTAAGCGAAGCAGTACTTTGCTTCTCAAACAATAATTGGACATTTCTAGCTTTAAGAGTTTCATTAGTTTCCTGCATGGCCTTGATCCGTATACGCAACTCTTCCAGTTCAGCCTGCAACATATACGATTCCCTATATGAAGGGTTTAATGAACCTGTCGTGATCATATCATCTTTTTAATTGAATTAATTCACATTAGTAATAAACAGAAAGTTAGACACGAATCAGAAGAAAATAAAATATAACACAAGAAAGAAAAACAAAGAAGTACACGAAGCATTATATTTTCCTGGTATTGGTCGTTAAAAGTCTCGACACCATCCGCTCCAATCGTTATTTTACCCTTAAATCAAATTATCTCTTCACACCTAAAGCTCAAGCAACAGGAACAATACTTTAGAAAATTAAATCAATAAAAGATCCTATTATTTAAATTTCAAGAAATATTAACGTCCATCTCAGATTTTAAAGACTTACTTGCTTAATAGCCACCAGCTCAGCTTCCAATTCCAAAATCCTCGTCCTTAAACCACTAATAAGTTTGCTCGATTTATCTTGATTAGCTATCACCTGAAAGCTTTGTGAAGTTAAAAATTTAATTGTTGTGAATATATAAACAAAATAACCTAAGTTAAATACCAAAACAAAAACATTTTTTGATTAAAAACTGCAGACAATAACTATCCTAAAGATGGATAAATCACCTTATTCTTTATCTCTTTCGCCCTGTTTGCATACTTCAAAGTGTTTAGTGTTTCAACAAAATCACAGTCAGATGGGCTCACACAGGCTATCATTAGAGTTTGACTGAAATATCAAAAAATTGGGAAAATTACAGCATCAAGAAAATAATTTGCAAAGAAAAATAACTGCCAAAAAAATGAACTTTCAAAAACTCCAATCATCTCCAGCATCCAAAAATGGTTATTTAAAAAATAAGTTCAGACTTACCTGTTACCGCCAAGTGAGTCTTGTAAAAGCCTAGTTAGTTTTGAATCTCGATATGGAACGTGAGTCACTTTCCCGGCACCTTTGCCCAATGCACATATAACATTGCCAAGTGACAACTGCAATTAAAGATCTTATAAATAGAGATATTTAATGCGTTTTTCCTGCATATAAAAAACAATTGTTATTGAAACTAGAGAAAAATCCAAATTTTAAGATAGAGAAGAATGAAACAAATTAAGTCACCAATCCGCAGTTAATACTTATGCCTTCTTTAGCTCTGTCACCAGTAGCACCAGTCCGCTTTAGTCTTTCAGAACCCGCCAGATCAACAAAATGAAATTTCGCTGTGAGTACTTCAAACTCGCTAGCTGTACCCGACATGGAACCTCTTCCAGAAACTTCATCTTCCTGAGAAATAAAAGTTACTAATTCATAGAAACTAGCGTAGCTACTTTGAAAACAATATGCAAAGTCCAAATTTTCTTGGCACTAACATTTTCAATCACAGTGCCGGCAGACACAACCCGCTGTTGCTTTATCAGTACGGTAAATATTGCGTGGGAACGAGAGGACTGCTCGTTCATATTCGTAGACGCTGTCGTACGATTGAGCGCACCATTTTTTAAAACCTCCAGTGTCTACAAAACATGCCTGACAGACAGAATCGTACGGTACTGGGCTGATAAATTACTAATATAAAACCAAAAAATAACCGAGTAAGAAAAGTCTAACCATTTGAAGCAAAAATTAACAATGTGCCAAACGCTATTTCATCTTAAAGTGAGGACGGGGAAAAAAAGTAAGTAAAAACATCAAAATGAACCTCGTGAGGACTGTTTACTGTACGGCTTGCAACACCCTGCACAAATATTTCTCCATTAGCATCTTCATGGACACGAGGCTCAGGTCCGGTCCGGTCATCGGATAAAAGGTCCACTATACACTCGTTATACAACTGAAAAGCCAAAGTTGAATTTTAAGAAAGCGAAAACGCTGACCCTCACAACCTTTGGGCCCTTGACAAAACTGTCAAGCAACGAGTTACAGTCACGGCCTATTTGAAATTTAAAGACATGCCTCAATAAACTGAACGGCAACATCAAATATTGGCTCAATTAATCCGCCTTCACGTGCTACAGCTTTACGTGACTCAATGCCATCGAAAAGATGTTGCATGGCACGCGGTATGATACCAATATCCATCTCGCTTACACCACCCGTAACGTCGATAGCAGTACCCATTGTGTATGTTTTACCACTTCCAGTCTAAAAAGAACCAGCAGTTTTAGACTCTTTTAGAAGCAAACTTAAAGAATACTGGAACAACCATCCCGCATTCGTTTCAAACCTGATTTTGTAAGAAGCAGAGTACACAACACATATGCATATCACGAATAAAATTAATAAAACCCGAGTGAAAAGTTATCTTTAAAGTTTTGCGAGAGCAGTCCAGCTCATTTTTCAACTTAGCTTTAGATGCACGAAAGTAAAATATTCACGCAGTATCTGATATCGCGTAATGAAGCCAATCGAATTACATACAGTACAGAACTGTCTTCCTAAAACCACTCAATACTGAAAAATACCAAAACGATATACTACCTGACCGTAAGCAAGAACTGTAGCATTAAAACCATCGAAAGTGCCCTCAATTAGTTTCTCTACGCATTTTTCATAAACAGTTCTTTGGCTAGTAGTTTGGTCAAAGACGCCATCAAATGTAAAACGACGATCTTCCCCAATGACGATCTAAATAGCAAAAAGAAAATAGCAATAATAGCATATGGTTAAAAAACCCTAGATGAAAAAATAAGTTTGTCAAAAACAAACCTCAGGCTCCCCAGGAGTTGCCATAACACAAACTCGACATAACTGGAGCTTTTCTCGAGCTACCTGCGGTCGTATCCTTAAAAAAAACCCCTTGTAGTAAGAATCTGAATGATATATACTGCTTTAAAGCGACAGATAAAAAAATATAATTAGAACTAAATACGAGTCATCATTATAAAGATTAAACACAGGTTTCAACAGAATAGTTAAGGATTATCAATAACTGTAATTTAAGATTTCCTAAATTTGCAGGTTTTAAGAAAATTAGACTAAGCAACAGTTACCTAATAGCAACTTGGACGCTGGACGACACGCTACCAGCTCGACCTTCCGAAGGAGCCATTTTTCTGAATAAAATAAGATTGTCACTAAAGTTACTATTTTTCAAAAAAAGAAAAAAAAAATAGCGTCAGGAAGGGTGTGGTATTGGCGAAATACTGCAACCAATAAAAGTAAAGTGATACAATGTACGAATGTTAAACAATAAGAATATATAAGAAAGAAGTGCATTAATACGATTAAAAATCGCTAGCAAAGACTAACTTTTCCAGAAAGTTTTACAACGTGGGCCAAAAGTTATTATTGTGCCCTTTTTTGAGGTGATAAGAAATCCCACACTAAAATACAGCCAATTCAATGGTGGCATATTTGTGCGAAAAATAAATTAATAGAACAACAACAACAACAACAACAACAACAAAGAAGCTAATTCTTCATTTCTTCTCGAAAAAAAAAAAAAAACATAAAGTATTTAGAATCAAATAATCAGCAATAGTTCAATTAGAAATACAGAATATTTGATAGGAAATATTAAAGGTTTGCCTTGAAGATTGATATCATCCGATCAGTGCAGTAACTAAAAGCTTTCCAATGGAAACAGTAAACAACTACCATCCTTTGAAGAAAGTAAGAAAAAAGAATCAATTGGATCAATATAAATTTTTATAACTAACTATTGCAAGTAAAGTCCCCTTGTTTTTTTTTTTTTGAGATTGTGCTGTACAAAATAGTCAATCATCAATGAAATAATAGAAAAAAAAAATAATAATTATATAGAAAAAAAAAAAGGAGAGGTAAGAAAAACACTTACCAAAAAACTAATTTTAAAGAAGAAAGTTCAAAGAAAAAAAAACCTTTTTTTTTTTCCTTTTGCCTTTGCCTTATACTACAAAAAAAAAAAGTGATGTTTTTTTTTTCAAAATTATTCGCCTTCTCTTTTTTTTTTTTCTTTTTGGAATGACAACAAAAAAAACTAAAGTATCAATTTTCTTTAACAATGTCAAAACGTTCTAAAAAGCAAAGGGAACAAAAAGTATTTAAAAAAAAAGTTTTGTCACCAATAAAAAAAAATAGATAAATAATGCGCTAAAAATGACCAAAAAAAAAAACAAAAAAACTGGAAAACTTTTTCTAATAAACTAACATAATTAAAGGGTCCAAAAATGCGGCCATTCATTGAGGTCTAATTTTTAAAATAATGTCAACAGAATTCAGAATCCCCAAACTGTTTACTTGCTGTTTAATCTTTAGCTTAACCTATCTCCCAGGATAATCATCTGAAAACAGTCTCTCAGTACTGATGCAACAAATGCCATAATGATCGATGTTGCTGTCACTATATTCTGCTGCTGCACTTTTCTCTATCTTTTAACCTGCTCAAAAGCTTTTCCATTTTTTCAACAATTCACATCAGTAATACTTTTGCCATCCCTGCTGACAACTGGTTAACATACAGGTATCAAACGATGCTTGCCTAAAAACAAGAAAAATAAAAGTGCTGAAAGAAAAATTAAAGCAACATAATAAACACGGGGGGAAAAAAAAATAGTTTTATGCATAAATAAACAAGTAGTGTTATTATAAACAAAAAAAAAA
>UXUI01008440.1:0-13134 GCA_900576705.1 Enterobius vermicularis
AAAAAAAAAAGAACAAAGGACCAATAAATGTAATGATTAGAAAAATATTGCCATAAATACTATTTTTTCTGGTATTTCTTCTTTTCTTTCTTTCTCTCTCTCTCCCTCTCTCTCTCTTTCCTTTTCTTTTAATTTTTTAAAAATTTTTTTATCAAAACAGTTTAGCAGAATCTATAAAGGTTTACTGCTTACTGCAGTAATTTTTAAGGATAAGCATTATTTGACCACATTTACTATCGGCGGATCGCCATCATCTGTTCGGTTCTAATGAGAAGCTTTGTATCAGCTTTGCAACTTTTTTTCTTTTTTTGAACGAGATAAAGCGGGTTCTTCCATTTGAAAGCAACGGAGGGTAAGGGAAACGAGAGGAAAGGGAATGATAGGAGAGGAAAGGAGAGGCGAGGAGAGGAGAGGAGAGGAGAGGAAAGGAAAGGAAAGGAAAGGAAAGGAAAGGGATCGGGCAGGAAAAGAAATGAATAGTGGAGTAAATGAAAAGGAAATGAGCTGAAAAGGGGTTCATTCAGTTTTGTAATAGTTTTTGGTTGTTATACTGTAATCAATGTATCACCATCGTCTGTTCTGTCCATTAGTTTATAATAACAACAGCAACACTAACGCTGATAGATATCAACGACAGCAGCGCTGACAGAAGCAGCAGTTGTTCTTTCGTCTTTTTTCTTTTAATAATCAGAGGGTTGAACAAAAAAATTTTGTACCAACCGTAGAAGTGAAAAAAAAAGACCAAAGAAGGAGGGAACTAAAAAAGACTTGCAAAAAAAAAAATAAAATAATTCATTTTTTTCCAATTTTTGATGATGATGTTTGACTTTGCTGTTATTGACGTTGGCAACATTGACGCTGATCATCGTCATCATAAAAAATTAAAAAAAAAAGGTGAAAGTTTCTGTTTTTCTTCTATTCTTTTTGTCGAAATCTTTCCTATTCCTCTTCTTTTCTTTCCTCTATATTTAGTCTTTTTTAGTTCAATTTGTTATTGTAAAAGAAACGAAAAAAAGAATGTTTCTTTTTTTGTTCTCATCGTTTCCCTAGAGATTTTCTTTAGACGAACTCTACCCTGTAAAAGAAAAAGGATTGATGGAGAGGGAGGAGTGGAATGGTGAAAAATTAGGATCTGACTGCTTTCATATGCCTCAGTTTTATTTCCTCAACGATTTCTACATGATAGTAACACAAGTTTTAAGTAATATGGAGAACAGGTACAAAATTAAAACTGTAGGCTATATCTCTTGATTGGAAATCGTTTTCTGTTATATCTACAGTTCCAAAAACTGTTCACTTCAATAAGGTAACTAAGGGAACAGTCACAGTGTTCAATTTTTGAATCAACTATGAATAAATATTTTGGTTATAGTTTTTTTATGAACATAATCGCTGTGGACTGAACTCAATGGATAGACTATTGCAGTTCGAAACTGGTGGATTAGGTGGTTTTTTCCTTCACGCGCCACACCTCAAAAACTTAACTTTGTTATCGTCGTTTTCGTGGTAAACAACAACAAAAAAAAAATTTTGAGTTTGCATAGTTTTTTAATAATTGAAGATTGGATCTAAAAAAGTATAAATAATTAAAGAGAGAGGATGAGGCAACGAAAAAAAATAAAAAAAAATAAAAAAATAAAAAAAAATAAAAGGCGACAGTGAAAAAATCCAAGAGAACTCGGTTCAGAAGGACGCCAGAAAAAGAAAAAATAATTAGCAGTTTCGTATGCTGAGCAAATGCATTGCTTTTTCTCCTCCAAAATAATTGGGTTGTAGTAAATGGAGTAATTACTTGAGAACACGCATGAAGGATGGAAAAAAATCTGTGATATTTGGACTTTTATGCAGCATACGCATATGTAATCCTAATACTTTTGTTTACTTCGTTTAATTGTTCTGTGCAGCTATCAGTACCAATAATAGTTATCTGTCGAACGCCATCATAATGTTATATCAAGAAATCAATGAAAAAAAAAAACTTTTTCATCTGGATCTTTTTTATTCGTATAAAAAATATGCCATTTATTAAAAAACACGTCTTATTTTTTTTTTTCAGTAACTCAACTGCAAAAAATAATACCACTGCAGTACCAACGACGACTAGCGGCGAAGAACGTGTTGCATCATGTCGTTCACCGTCAGAAACTAATGCAATAACATCGGAAAATAACGATACCACTATTCCAGTACGTCTTGAAGAATCTGTTTTGAACGACAACAACGTCAGCATTCCAGCGCCGATTACACCAGTACCAAATTCAAGCACAAATTCTACGAGTTCTGTTATTAGTGGTGTTAGCTCTCCACCTCATTCAACTTCATCATCATTCCCGAATTCATCAACAAGCCCACGTTCGGAGTCTGTTCCGACTACTCCACGCTCGACATTTTGTCGTGCGCCTGGTCTTGGACCAATTGCGCTACCAGAAGGCCATACAGGTTCGCAACATCCATTAGTTTGTCAAATTTGCGGGTTTTCCTGCAATTCTAAATTCCACTATAACTCTCATATGAATACTCATGGTGACCATCAGTGTACAATGTGTGATTATACTTCAAGAACGGAAGGGCGTCTAAAAAAACATATGAGAGACTCACACACTGTTGAGCAACAGATTGCTGCCGGACTTGAAGTTGATACTAGTGCGAGAAGTGCAACACCAAGTACAGCAAAGACATCTTCAGCTTCAGCTAGTCTTAGTCTTGCTACATCAATGGCATCATTATTGGAGAGTGCAAATTTGGCTGCAGCAGCTCAAGCTGCGCAAAATGCATTGCAATCACCAGATACATCACCTTCATCAGTGACCGACGGTTCATCAGACTCAGCTGACAAATCCAGTAGTGGGTTACCTGCTGATGATACTTCACCAAATGGCTCGTTATTGCCACTGGACCAAATGAGAGCCCTAGCCGATAATCCAAGTTTAATATCTGACCTTGCGTCATCAAACCTGGCAACGGCTTTGATGAGTCATGGAATTCTGGGGGCAAAGCAGTCGTTTTTGGATTCAGTGAGTTCGTTCCAACGTGAAGAGCCGTCAACTAGTGGTTCGAGTGGTGAGCGACGAAGTGGTAGCGGCAAACCAAAAACATATAAATGTAAACAGTGCAATCAAGTCAGTACATCGAAGGAGGAGCAGTGGGTCCATGCTCGATCTCATATCCCGGCTGAAAAGCGTCTCGAATGTAATCGATGCGGTTTTGTTACCGAGTATAAACATCATTTGGTTTGTTTTTTACACATTGCTTTTTAAATATGTTTTTACTTTTAATGAAAATATTGTTTCCAATGTTATAAATGTTTATTTATGTCCTATTTCAATTAACTTTTTCTTCTTAAAAAATTATGTGAAGGCTTAACTTTTGCTATCAGGAGCGTTTTTAAACCGTCGTGATGCTGCAGGTTTTCTGTACCACTTGACTTCTTTTTGCTTTTTTGAATTTTTTAAAATTTTTGAATATTGCTTAATGAGATGCTTTCAGTTTAAATACTTTTTGAAACAGTTTATGTTTTGGCCTTACTTAGCGCGCTTTTGTAAACTTTTAGACAAATTTTTGTTTCTATTTTTCAATTACATTACACAGTTAATTCTGATTTTAAAGTTTTTAAGTTGCATTTAGTAACTACTAGTTAATGAAATCCTTGTTGTTGAAACTTTGACTTTCTTTAGCGTTTACGGCGCAGAAAACTTTTACTAGAAAATTGATCATTTATCAGTTTCAAGTAACTCGAAGAGAATTCTTGAAGAATGAATTTTAAAAGTTTTGTTATATTGCGGTTTCTAAACCTTGGCACCTTTTCGCTCAAAGCTTATTTTGAAGTATTTTTACTTAGAGCAATAATTGAACTTGTAGAAATTTGTTCTTACTGGTAAGATACTGTTGATCCAGTGGTTACTACCTGATTAGAGATTTAGTTTTATGGAAAAAACATGAATTCTTTTAGACTGTAGAATTTGAAACGTTATCTTCAGTAATTTCATAAACAGTTCGCGTTTCAGGAGTACCATTTGCGTAATCATATCGGCTCGAAACCTTTCCAGTGCAAGAAATGTGCCTATGCTTGTGTGAATAAATCGATGCTCAATTCACATATGAAATCTCACACCAATGTATACCAGTTTCGTTGCCGGGATTGCAGTTATGCTACAAAGTATTGTCACAGTCTTAAGTTGCACCTCAAAAAGTACAATCACAACCGGGCTGGTGATGCCAATGATGGAGCGGGTCTTGATGCTTCGAATGGTAATTGCATTTCGTTTTATACCAACTTGTTGAAGCATGAGACACTTGTTTTTCAAGTTTTTTTCCTGGTTCGTTAATGCTTCTCGATTTGTGTTTAACTTTTTGCTCTATAGAAGGTTTACGGTAAGAGAATTATGAACGTGGAAAACTTTAGGAGAATTAAATTCTGAAATGAAGCACCCACAATTGCTTAATTGGATCTTTAAACGATTACATGTTCCGATTTTAATGCTTTGTTTAGATTTTTCAGGGTCATTTGACGGTGATGATGGCTCAGGGCGTCGCCTGAGTGAATCTTATAGCACTGGTGGCGACGAAGAACGTAGTCCAAGCCCACAGGGTACGATACAGCAGTCAATCGCCAACGCTATGGCCTTAACACCTATGGTTACTCAAAATTCGTTGAATTTGTCCCAGCTTTTGTTACAACAACAGCAGCAGCAACAACAACAACAACAGCAGCAACAACAACAGCAACAGCAACAACAACAGCAACAGCAACAACAACAGCAACAACAGGTATTTGAATACTTGCAGACAGCGTAATTTTTTGGTCCGTTGGCCGTCTAGTTAAATTGTTTCCTTTTTAAAATGGTTTGTGAACAACCAAGGATATTGTTTCAGACGGAGCAAATAGATGCAGTGAATGCTTTGAATGCAGTAAACGCTGCTATTCGAATGAATGCTTTACAGTCAGTTAACGCTGGAACAGTACTTCCACCACGATGTCAGCTTTGTCCTTACCAGCCGATTGGTGTCGATGATAGTCTTAGACACCAAATGATGCATATCATTACTGGTCAAAATGATTTGAGCAGTTCAATTGCTGTGCCCACTGCAATCCATCCAAATAAATCTATGTATGTTTTTTTTTTCTAGCTATTGTCATTCGACATAGTTTTGCTTTTTTGTAGCGTCTTTCGTCTTTTCCCTGTTTCTGGAGCTCCTTGATTGGAAAGAATTGTTTAGATTGAATGGGCATGCTGAAGAAGGGAAATCTGTAGAAAGCAACAGCTTCGAAGAGCATGAAGATGAAGAGAACGAACAACCGACAACAACAGCAGATGACGAAGAAATTGCAATGAGTGATGATACAGGCAAATCTGGTTAGTTTTTTTGCATTCTTAATGTTTTATTCTTGTTTTAACTGCTTCAGAAGGTTGAAGCTGTTTAGCTTGTTCTTTTCGGTTATATCAATAGAATGATTTTTGCAGATGAAGCGCAAGATTCAGGCGACTCAGGAAAAAGCAGTGGCGACGAGAGGTTATCACCTGTAGGTGAAGCTGGTGACAAAGGAGCGCGTAAAAGAAAAGCTGGTTTAAAACTGAATCAGATAGCTGCTAGACTGCAGGAAAAGCATTCACCAGGAGCTGAGGACGATGAGGAGGAAGCGACCGAAGTTAAAAGAGAGGTTTGTTGAGGGTTTTTTTTATTCTGCTTAGTAATTTATTCTGTCTGTGGAGTGGTAAAAAATTTTGGCTATAATTTTTTGAACTGTATCGGTTTTAGAGATCCAATGAGAGTGCATCAAATAAAAATGTCCCAAGTACGCTTGCTGCTGCACTTCAGATATCAGCTCCAATTGCATCGCTACCTACTTCGCGCTTTTTCCCTGGTTTAGGTCAGTGGTCAGACAGTTTTAGTTCTTTTGAAAAATTCCTAAACTATTGGATTTAGTAATGCTGATTAATTCAAATTTTTGTGGACCATCTTTTATATGAGCGAATGAACACGTTTTGGAAATTTTAGGGGAAGCCGCAAGAAATTTTGGTCCATTGGAGATTCTTATGTGGTCACTGCAAAATGGTTTCCCAAGATCAAATGCTGTATCAAACTCGCATGGATTGTCGTGGTTATAGAAAGACCAGTTTAACGTTTGAGAGAGTGTGCAATTGACGTGTTCACTGATGTTTTGGTGCAGTAAATAGGCAAGTATGAAAACGAAGCAGTAATAGAGGAGCGGTAGCCTCAGTGAGTGCTGAAGTTTTATTACAGAGATATTTTTTTGCTATATTATATACATCAGGCAAATGAAGTGTGTTATTCGACGAACCTCGTTCTATCTTCTTTCTCTCATTTTTTATAGCGTTTCTTATGTTTTTTTTTTTTTGCGTCAATCGTCGTCATCACTGTCGAAGAGTGTTATTCATTTGAAATTGTTCTCATCTAATCATATCGTTTACCTCTTGTTTTTTTCATTTTTGCTTATTTTATCGGCTCTTTCTTTTGCTGTTTTTTTTTGTTGGATGTTGTACATAGTCGAAGATAACATTCATACCTTGTGCCAGTCATTCATAGTAGTTTGCTTTGTTTTGTTTTCTCCTCAAATTTTCTACGTTTTCGAAAAGAGAAAAGAAATAATTCTGACGTGTTCTACCTCTGATTTTAGTAGTTATTTCTTATACATTGTGATCCAACTGTTAATTTTGTGTTCTCAATGATGTTTATTCTTTGATTGTTTGTTTGTTTCCTCACTTCATTTTCAAGTTCTCTTACATTGTTCACCTCGGAACTGCATGATTCTGTCAAACCTCCTCTATCTCTCAGTAGTTTTGATTTTTTTTTTTTACATAGGCTACCTCGAATAGCTATATCTTTACCTCATACCAGTTTTCTATTTGTTTCTTTATTTGAAATTTCTTTAACTCTTTTTAAAACTTTATTTAGGGCTTTTTGCTGGGCTTTTAGTATGATAAGAAAAGAAGAGAAAGGAAAAAGATAATATGTATTAGTGAAACCTTTTAAATTCGGTTGATCACAGGTGAATGTGTGTAGAAAAGAAGAAGAAGAAGAGAAAACAAAAAATTAAGAAGAAAGACCTGACATTTTTTTGTTTTGTTGCTTAATTTTAATTTAGTTTCAATTTATTTGACCGACAGTAATTTCGGGTAGTTCAGCGTCATCTCTGACAAAAGACTTTGTTTGTTTTTCAATTGAATTTACAAGGTTTCAACGATATTTTCAGGCATCAGTTTTGTCTTTTGTCTTGTTTTTTTTTTTCATTTCTCGACAAGACATAGAAACCCATCAGAGAAATGGTATATTAGAAAGAAATCCTGAATAGACTCAAGTCAAAAGCATTAACTTAGTGTTAATTTCTTCTAGTAGATTTGATATTGAATCGAATGATTTCTTATGTTTTTTTTTGTTTAAAGTCTTTTTTAGAATGCTGATTATAGCTTATTGTTGATTTTTTTTCTGTTCCCCAACACTCCTCAGTCATTTGGAGGGGATGATAATAGGTTTTTCTGAACAAGTAGATTTTTTTTCTTTTTGAAAGAGTAAGAAAGCAGGAAAAAAAGGGAATTTTTGGGGAGTGGTAATCCAACAAAAATTTTTAAGGGGAGGGAGGAAAGTATCACTGGATAAACACATTCTCGGAAAACGGTAACCTCAAGGATCTTGTAACTGCGTTTTTCGTCCTCTTTTCTTTTGTTTCACTCTTGGGAATACTCAGTTTTTAAAGCATCTCTACCTCATTGTTAAGTAAGTAAATGTGCGCTGTTTTATACGGTTACACTGTTCACTCAGGGAATTTGTATCGTTGAAACCGATACCAATGCCAAATTTTATTTTTAATCTTTTTTCCCTTCTTTTTTTCTTTTTCTTTAATTTCTCTAATTCAACCTCCGTTTTCTTGGTCATAAAAGACAAGGTTTTGTTAACTTTCTACCTTACTCGACTAATAATAATAATGATAATAATAATGGTAATGTTGATAATAATAATAATAATAGTAGTAGTAGTAGTAATGATAATAAAAACAGTTGTTTCTTGAAACGTTTCATTCAGTGTGCATACTGCCTCTACTCTGCTACTGATGTTAGGCGGTGCCAAGTATTTTTGTTCCATGTTTTCTTTATGAGATGTTCATTCAGCAAAATTATTTTCCTGGTATCAAATACAGGCGTTAATTTCTGCTTGTTTTTCGTCAAAGCTGTAACCATACTTCGCCGTTGTTTTTTCTTCAACTTTCGGTTTTCGGTTTTATTTTGGACCTGTTGATGTAAATGTATTTTGCTGGAAAAGAACATTTAGTTGTTTCTGTTCCTTCCTTCCTGTTCCCTGCTGTTCCCCAGAAGGTTGCATTTCTGAAATCAAAAAAGTCCTCTGATTGCGTTTGTATACCTCCTTTTTCTAGATTTCTTTTTTTTCTTTCTAGGGAAGTAAAGTTTCTGCTATAAATAGTTGGATTTTTTTAAAGGTATCTCGAGCTTTTTTGGATAAGGACATTGTCCTTCAAAATCTGAGACTAACAGTGTAGTAACTGTATAGCAGAGACAGATGTTACTGTTTGCCAAAAACCGCTTGCTCCTTTTAGTTCGTTCACAGGAAGCCAGAGAACTCAAGTCTTTTTACCACGCGAGTAGTAGGATCAGTTCACATTTTTCAACTGAGACTTTTGCAGGTCTTCTCTTCTCTTTCAAATGTATTTGCACATGTTTTTACTTGATTATTCGTTGTTGACTTTCCTTATTTTGTTCACGAATATAAAATATGCTCAGGTCATTCTCTTGAAACGCTCGTTATATCAGCGTAGTTTCAATTTGTCTTTTGCAGTTTTTTTTTTCACCATCAATGAGCCTAGATTATCTCGTTGACTTTAACTACCTCAGTAAGTGTTCTTTAACTTTTCTATTCTCGGTAGTGGGAACCAGATAAAAAAGAATTGCATTTCTTCCCAGTTTCAAGGGGGCAGAATATTTGAGCGGCATTCGAATCCTCTAATAAGTCATGCGGTATTACATAGTTTTCTAGGCATTTCAAAAACAGACTGGAAAGGGATGCATAATAATTTCTGAGTCAAATTTAACGACTAGGTAAGAGTGGTATAGAGAAAAATAAAACGATAGCTACAAGTGGTACGTGAGCATATAAATTGTGACTGGTGACAATGTTTCAAAATTACCAAATAAAAACTTATATGCAGATTATCAGTATAACTTATCAAATGAAAGACAAAGAAAAAACATAAATTTTCTGGGACAAACTAAGAAAATCATACGCAGAAACGTCGCGAACACTCCACAATAGCAACATGTTATTTTTCCATGACGCTCAGAACCCGAACTCCTTAGTTATTAATTTACATCATTTTGGACTGCCCTCACTATCGGAAACGATTAATCTCCAAATTCTGATAATTCAGCATTATAACAATCTAATTAACTGCGACTCAAAAAGTATAACCGGAGGATGACAAGAACGAATGAGAAGTTATAACAGCAAAATCCGAACACTCCCCTAATAAAGAATCAAATGTAATTGAACAACATAAGAAATCTAATGCAAAAAATGAGATACTTTGTAATAAAGGTAAGGTTAACTAATCAATGCAGAAGACGAGGAATGATACATCAACTAACACATAATGGCACCTTCATACAAACCCGAAATTTTGCGCCTCTTTGATGGCCGTCAATAGTTTTGACTTCAAAATCTTCTTACTGGAGTACAGTGGGACGTATAACCTGCAACGGCAATTTTTTTATCAAGGAGGTAAACTTGGATAGGAGATGAGAAGTAAGCTACTCCTGTTATACATGAACCATCGATTCAAACTTAGAAATCTGAAGTACTTCTCTGAAGATTAAAATACTGAGAATGATTACAATTACCTTGATATACAGGTATTAGCAGTAGGTAAATGCTGGTCATCAGCAGGCCGCACAAGAACAGTAGGCATTGGCTGAAAACCTTCTTCACTAGCGGGTAAAGAAGGGGAACCCGTCCAAAAGAACATAAGATCCTAAATATAAATTTCCAGTCCAAAGCTTCAATATTAATGCTCCCGACGTAAAGACTGATTAGGGTCAACAATGCAAAGAAGCACAGGCAGTATTTTTAATGAAATGAGGAAACAGATGACTAGTCCTATTTCATAATTTTTTGTGTTTTTGCTTGAGAGTGCAAACTTACGCATTTAAACAGAACAGCCCTTCTATTAAAAGCAATAAAATGCGTAACTAAAACCCAAACCTGTTTTTCCTGAGAATTTAATTTGCCACATATCGACCAAAACCACGTTTTAAACTTTTGCAGTAGCGCTGGGGCAGCTGAACTTTCATCCAAAAATGATGTGTAACTTTGCATCAGCGTCATAGAAATCTAAAAATAAAAACAACACTTACCCGGCAAATAAAAATTAGCAACGAATCTTTTGATTCAAATGGCCGTTTCAATCTAACAAAATAAATCACTTCTTGAGTCCCACAAAGTAGCAGCCTGAGGTCTTCTGCAGTCAAATTTGCCAAAGATCCCACAGGAATGACGTCAAAAACACCTTGTTTTATAGCCTTAAAAGTCAAAAATCTAAAACTGTCAAGGCAGACACAAAAAATAGTTTTAAAGAAACAATAGAATACTTAAAATGACCTCAAGACACTTCAGATGTGTACCCAACATCCGCGCCTCAACAAACCGGTAGATGTACTCCACAATGTTTTCCTGAGTAACCGCTGTTCTCGAACCACCCGGCTTTAATTCAATTACTCCACCTCCCTAAAAATAATTGCTTTTTACACACTTCTACGTGAGTAAAGTCCTTAAAAGAAGAATTCAGTTTTTAATCAACAAGTATAGACTGAACCACCTAATTAAAAATGAGAAAATCAACTTGATTTGTAAAAAGCAAATGAAACTGGCTCAACAACAAATATCAGTAGCTAGTTCCATGACAATCAATTATTGCAATTTACTTTGGTCGGGTAAATGTGGAAAAATAAAACTAAACTGAAATACCTCTTCCGAAGGAAGATTCACTTCAAAGGTCAAAAACAGTTCCTTTATTTGGTCAGCACGAACAGGGCCCTCATTGTACACTAAGGATCGTAAGGACTCAAACAATGCTGGGTCGTAAAAAGCCAAATCATACCAATTGATAGGACGCCCAAGAATAAATTTTAATACGTGCCGACAAACAGGGAAGGGGAAGATTTCCATTTGTAGCAAACAAATTCCAATCATTCTGGAAAAATTATTGAAAAAGACCATACTCACGAAACAAACAGTGATAAAAAGGGAGATAAAGATAACAACAAATCTGTCTTGCCTTCCTACATTTCGGAATGCATTCAACCGATGCGGGCTATTTTTTCCAGCGATAGGTGAATAGTAACCACTTTTACCTGTCTGGTAAAACAAGGGGGCTAAATCGTCATCGCCATTTGTTGACTGTGACGTTCCTGAAAATTAAAATACTGCCATGCTGAAAAATGTGAATTTCAAAACAAACGCACCTTGCAGGTTAGGGGTGCTTACAGTGCGACCAATAGAAGGTACTTCTTCGCCAGTATCAGTCCGCCCAAAATTCATTCCTAAGCCTGATTCAGAGTGCCCATATCCAGAAGCAAGCAGTAATTCATTGGCTTCCTCCACCAAGTTTCTAAGCATATCATCATTTGCAAGAATAGTTACTAGCTGCTGAGGATGTAGCTCCAGCAACATACCAGCTATCTTATTCCTCCAACGCTGCAAGAGAATAAACGTCCTTGCTTAACACTTGTAAAATTCTGCTCATTTTAGATAAAACAACCCATCTTAAATTTCCTTACCGGAATTATTTCATTTACTTTTAGGAGGAGGCGCTCTCCGAGAATTGTTCTTTCCGGGACCCATAACGGTGGACGAAACTCGCTATTCATCTGGTCGCCGTCACTGCGAGAAGGATCAGATGCCTCATTAAGCTGTGGATTTTGTTGCGAATAATATGGCACGGAATTGACAGACAGCGTGTAACGTCTAAGTAGTAAAGGAATCGTAAACATTTTTTCATAGGAAGCAAAAGTTTCATAACGACAGGCAAAAACTACTGCTGGGGAACAGCGCCAATGAAAAAGTCTACCTCATAGACCGCCTTTCTCTTGCCAGCGCTTGACGAGCGAATGAAGAGTCACTTCCAAATCCATGCCCTCGGTCTCGTGCAGTAGTCCTTCCCGAAGTCCTTGCACCTGAAATTACTGGAAGATAGTTCAGGAACCTCATGAAAGAAAGATTGTTTATTGCCATTTAAAGTCAGTAAGGAGAGTTGCTACAGTTAAGCGGGCTTACTTGTCTCCGTTGGATTCGTCGACGCTGTTGAAGAACCGAATGCTGATAAAACTTGTTGTTCACCAGGGAGAGCTTGCATATTTAAAAATGCATCTGCAACGGCAGTAAAAAAGCTACGAGCGACTCCTGTACCCTCACCGGGTTCATCTTTAAAGGTGACTTTGACCTAAAAACAATTATCTGTTAGTAGAACAAATAAACCAAATTTGAAACCTAATTCTAAACTAACCTTGTGACAAGCAAGGGGTGGATTGCTGCCAACAGCACCATTTTCTTCCTGTGTAGCATTTCTCCAAACGGAGCTAATACCAGTAAGTCGGACGTTTCTCGAGGTGTTTGAAACATCACGAAATAACGATGCAGCATTCTCGCCGCTGTTCTCTTGCGAAGAAGAAGTTGAACTTGAGACTGTTCGCCGCGAATAATGGATGTTCAACTGCCGAATAGTCTGCGCAATTATTTCGAGTTTACCTCTCTCGACCTGTGAGAAAACATTTTATGACAAATCCAAAATTAGCCTTCAGACCAAAAAACAAAGGATGTAAAACAGTTACACAGTTACCTCAAAGACTAAATCTTTGGTTTGTGCTGCTTTAAACTTTTCCATCTTCCTACGGAACTGAGATTCTCGAATAGGGAAACCCGCCATTTCAGAAAGTAAAACCGAACAACTTGCTTCACCTCCACAACCAGACAAAAGTAGTTCGTGATAAGCCTAAACAGCCCAATAATCTGCAGCTGCTTACAAACAAGTTTTAAATTAGCCTTTGAAGATACAGCAATAAACTCTATAGTAAGAAAAACAGCCGTTCAAACTAAAGACTGAAAGAGAAGAGT
>UXUI01008442.1:13246-25991 GCA_900576705.1 Enterobius vermicularis
AGAATTGGCTGCTTAGCCTTTGACTAGTGACTGATGCATTGATTTATATTCAGATGTTATCCGTACACTATTGTAAGAGATGAGTGAAATGAAAAATAATGTTTCAAAAGGGCAGATAATTACATATAAACTCATCAAAGCATAGGCATAATGATTTTCGGAATTCAAGTTTCAATTCATGAGTTATTTAATACACATGATATACAGACCAGAAGTATGATTTCGGTTGGACTAACTGTTTTCAGAAAAAAAAAAGAGCTCTATAACCAACATTTAATAATATGCTATGTAGCGACAAAAATTTATTAAAGTTGAAAAGTCATATCCATTTCATTTTTATTTATAACCTGAAAACTCCTTTTTTCCTTTCTTTTTTTCAAGCATCTTTTGGCCCAACAAAATTCTTATTTCTAGAAAATTAATCAAAAAGTACTTTACTGGAAATCTTAAGTATTAGTGAAGTAAAATATTAGTGACCAAAACCAGCTTGGCTTTTTTCAAATCTGAGTATTACTGTACTATCTTCATTACTGTTTTTCAACCTGATGGTGTGTTTAATACGAAACTGTATATCCAAAAGTTTGGGAACTTGAAAATATGTACGGCAGATTTTAATGAGAATTTTATCGTTGTGTAAGTAAAGAATGCAGTAAAACAGAAATGAAACGAGAGAACTAGTTCCAGGCCGTGCTGAATAACCAGATAGGACACTGAACCGAAAGCTGGCAAGACTTTTTAAAACAGCGAAAATAAAACAACCTTTCATTAAAAAAAATTACCTTCCGTAGAAACGAATAAGCAAATAAAAAATATGTGTATTACCACAGCTTACAACTTCTCCTTACTCGAGCTGAAAATCTAATGCTTTGAGAATCTCTTGACAGATCTTACTTACCATTCTTAACTTTATTTGTAACGCTATCCCATCTGGGCAGAAACATTAGCTCAGTTTCGTGTTACAAAGACTAGCCTAGGTGTGAAATTCGATAACTTTAACTGTGACCAATGTGCACCTGCGTAGATAAATTAGATCGCAAACAAGGAGCACAAGGAGCTTGCAGTAAACTTTAAATTGTCAGGCAAACTACGCTGCGCGCATCCTCTAGAGATCTATTTAGTGAAGTCTACCTAGTTAAATCCGGCCACCTTAAAAAACACCGTTAGGTGTCGATCAGGTTGGGAAGCAATTTTAGGTGAACCGGAATGCGACTTACTGTTCGGTGGAGTAGTTTATTTACTTATGGAGAACGTCATATGAAGTAAATAAATAGCGACTTCTAGCACAATAAATGTTGGGCAAAGCTACGTAAAGGCACTTCTTCGGTAGCGGCAAAATGATGCTGATCTTCGTAATTATTCTGCTATAACCGTTTTTCTGCGAATTCTTTGGTTGGTCAAAAGAGGCAGCATCAAATATTCGTAACAGTAAAACTAGATGTTGAGATCCTAACATTATGATCATATCGGTAACTATTAGGTGAATTTGGCTAGATCACAGGTTGGAGTGGGAAAATCAGTCTTGAAAACAACACTTCAAATAAACCTCGTTGTAACGGCTTGATATATTGAAGCTCTGAATGAGTAATGCTAATTTAGATGCAGACAATCAACAAAAAACTATTTCTTTTGAGACGTGAAATAGTCCAGAAGCTACAGAGGCCGATAATCGAAGAAATGGGAACTACATGACTCAAACGATTTGCAGCACGAGAGAAAAAAGATCAGATGAAGTTAACCAATTTAGAGTACTCTTGGAAGCAAACGACAAAGTACAACACTTTGAACGATTTTATGTAAACGCTTAAGAGCGTTAAGAAGTTACAAATAGGCTACAATTTTTAAAAGGCGAAGGAGATGCAATGGCCAATGAAAGTGTTTCGCCTCTTGCTTCATCTATTTGATCTGTTTTCAACCAGCAACCTGTAAGAAAAATCTACAGCAATACATAATATAAACTTTTCAAATACTATTAAGCAGATGTAAATTACGTAGAATATGCTGTTTTTGAATAGGTAAAATATACGCAAAATGAAAAAATTTATTTAGTTAACAAAAAAACCTATTTTCTGTTCCTTGGAAAATCGCATATTTCAACAATTCTGTTTTTTAAAAAGCCTTTTTTCCTTTCAAGTATAAACCCTTTAGACTGAATAGTCTGCCATTTATATAAGAAAAAAAATAAAAACTAAAATTAAAAAAAACGGTGCTTTCAATCGCTCCAATAAATAAGATGTTCTTTTGCATACCAATGTCCATTGTGAGAAAAGAAGGTTATTTTTCTTTAAAACAGCTTATTTACAGGGAGGAAGAAAAATGTAGGTAGGCTTCCTCAATCATTTCTTTGGAATTCAGTCAAATTTATTTACTGTATTAAAAGAATTAATTTTTACCTGCAGTAATACACCTATCATTTCCTGCTTCCCGATTTTCAAATGCCACACTTTCGGATGAAACTATTATAAATTACTGGGTATGTATAGGTTACCAAGCCTAGCCTTAAAGATATCTCAAAAACGAATTGTCTTTTTGCTACCAAAATGTAGCAGTAATGGAAGAAAATCTTGTTCAAAACCTTCCTGAGTAATTTTCAGAATCAGACATTTGATGCGCTGCACAGAGAATTACTAAAGTGAAACAAACAACGCCTGCAGTGTATATTATGGAGAAAAGTGGATTTAATTTGTGCTTAAAAATTCTCCAGTCACACTTGCGCGCTTACTATTTTGACGTTTCGCTATCGCTAAACTCTTCTAGTAATTTCTTGGTTATAAACGGCTTTACTAAGAAAATTCTAGAATTTTTGAAGAAAGCGTTTGTGTCTCCGGAAACCGAGAACATTCCTTTTTTCTGTATTCCGGTTTTAATCTGATCAGCAAGAGATGTTTTCAGCAGTCGCACCGTAAAGAAAACAGAAACTTTTATTTCAAGAAATATCTTGTAATTTAATAATAAATACTATTACCAGTGGGAATGACCTAATAGTTGCCACAACAGCTAGAAAACTCAAAAAAATAGTATGATCTTCGTAAAGCCGGAATTTAGGCTACCTTTGTCTACAAAAATCACTTGTCTTTGATAACATCCTTTCCTTTCATCCGACTAACAAAGTAACATATTATTCGTAACACCCGGCATTGTGAATGTGACCTGTTTCAATTCGGCTACTCTAAACATATCGAATTATTAAAGCTTTCATTCAATTCTTTTTTTTTTGAATAAAGCTCTCATATAAACAGGTAAACACTAAGGTGTTACAGCCTCTCCCGACAGAAACATTATCGTACACTTGTTACACCTGTTATAGAAACACTATAAAAGTTTGCAATACTACACGGTTTGTATGAAAAAGCACAAAAATTTTTAAAATTATAAGATACAATCCTTTACTCTGCTAACCGTTTAGCAGAAATTTTCCACTACCTTCCTTACACAATAAATTTAACTTAAAAACACTGGAGCAGGATCAATGAATACTGCAGTCCCGCTGAAGTTGTACTGGTAAGAATGTTGACTTATTGAGAATCTCCTGTAGAAGGAAAAAGGTCGGCCATTACTGTTGCGTTAATAATGACCAGTCGTCTAAATAATGCTTTACCATATGAGAAATCAGATGTTAAGCCAATAGTTTAGCAATCAAATTTAAACCTGAAAAAATAAACGTCCGCAAAGCTTAAAACGGCATGAGCAACAGCAAACAAGATTTCCATCTGGAAATTTCTTTTGAAACAAGCACAATACCGAGGCAAACAATTGCAGATATTCTCAAAAAATACATTACAGAAAAATTAGTATCGATGCAAGTGATTTACAAAATTATGCAGTCGAAAATTAAACAAAGCCTCCAACAATATAACAAAATAAAAACAACTGCAGTCTTCGCTAAACCGGAAGATTAGGCAATGACGGACCAGAAGACCTCGACCAAACAACAACCGTAATGCTTCTGATGGTCAGAAAGCAAAAATTTTTCTTTGTAACATTTACAGTAAGCCAATGAAGGCTCATGTAAAATTCAACTAAGCCTATGACACATTTATTCAAGGTCTTTCCCCACTTTTCTCATACAAGGTCTGTTCTTAGCCGATTGGCTCGTCTGCCCCCATAATTAATTCTCTTTTTTATTATTATCCATAACTGAATAAAAAACTTATGCACACAAAATTTATATTCTAAGGTTCAGGTGTGCTTTTGGATTGAATGCACCACGTTATCAACTATGGCAAGCATCGTTTCTTTCATTTGATAAACTGTGAAACAGTCGATGACGAACAAACATATGAAGCATCAAAGCGGAAACGAATGCTTGCTAGTACAGGTGCTACTGTATCACCAGAAAGTTTGGTCAGCATCAGGCTTCTAAAACTAATCATACAATGAACTTTTTTCTATTTTACATGTCAAATAGTCTTAATTTTCGCATTAAACAAATTAGACCAACTCATTTGATACACCTTAAAAATTGATAAATACGAGAAACTCAAAATTATCTGCTTCAGTGTTCATGTGGCGTGTTCACGTGAAATTGTGTTCACGTGAAATTATTACATTTATAAAGCAATTTCTGTAGCCGGATTACTGTGAAAATGACAACTATGCAAAATCAATCTTAATATAATAGACAGCCTTAACGCACAATAAAATTTTTGAAACAGATTTACAGTGCACGATGTCATACTTGAAAATGCTACGTTAGCTGCTCTAATTTAAAGTTGGAGAATTAACAGAATAAGGTTCCAGTTAACGTACTAAAACCCTTGAATAATACGGGAACAAGTTTTAGGATGCGCAAACAAACAGCCAATTTACAACTGATCTTTCAGCATCCGCTGGAAAATAAAAAATAAAAAAGGCTTTTTTTAAATAACCCTTTACTCACGTTGATCTGGTTATCAGAAAACTATCATAGGAACCTCAGTAGTGCTTCTCCGTTGCATATTGCTGAATATCTCAAAAGCCTTTCTTTATTTAGATAATTTTAAATTACGATTTTCTAAAAAGTTCATTGCTTAGCAACCTACTAAAAATTGCTAGATAAAGTTAGTGACGTACCCATTAACTGCTCAACAATTATACACAGCTGCATCAGTGCTAGTAACGGCAGTTTTTTTAAAACTATCTTAAAACAGTGACTAATTTGTCAAGACCTAATGTCTCTCGTGCCATTTTTATGGTGATTAAAGGTAACTCTGATGAAATATAAATGAGATCTGATGTTAAGTTTTAATTATGAGAAAAGACAATAAACATCCTGTAAACTCAAATTCCGTTGTGAGCGGTTTTCGATTTACGCTTCTACTGCTGTCACCTGTGTGTATACTTTTCGTAAAAGCCTTCTAAAATTTTTTTCCACCGCCTCTGCTCAACTTTAAACCAGTTTCAAAATCTACTCTTTTCACAAATAATGTTCCTTCTGGAATGGGAAATACAATGTTACTGTATTTATGGTTGCTGCCGCTGCAATTTGTCAAGTCAATTTAGAAGCTTCCAATGGAATGAAGGCTTCCGTTGTGCTGCTTCTGAGATTAAAATTGGCTTTCAGACCATGACAGCACGAAGTCACAACATTTTTGTCAAAAAGCATTCAAAATCAAATTTAAGCCAATAACAACTGCTCAAATGCGATTAAAGATCTTGATATTCCCCGTAGTGCAACTCCGAAGCACCTACGGATAAAAAAACCAGATAAAAACGTTGAAATTCATTTTTTTCTGACCATGCTGAACTGTTTAATTGTTACAAGTTTCGTAACTTGTGCGGTGTACAAGAAAACATTTCTTCCACTCTCACAAAAACGTTTCGTTATTCTAACTATACTAATATAAACGAAGTTCAGCCGGAGCTGTCTGGAAGTGAGTAACGAACTGTACATACATGTATGAGATAAAAACTAGTTACAAAACAAATATGACATCATCTTCTGTTTACAAAACTGCTCAAAATAATTATCAATATGATTAGTACTGAGAACACTGAAGGGGAAAACTAGACTTCTTCTTTGTTAGTATCACCTTTAATGCAGTCGTCAGTTCAACGGACATGTAAAGCTCAACATATCAACAGTTGATTTCTGTTGATTTTTGAAAACTGTTCTTGTTAACTGACTAATATTAAAACTGTTTCAATTACTTACACTCAGGCCTCAAATCACCAGAAATCCGAAGAACCTGGCATTTACAGATTCTACCATCCAAGAAACCACCCAACATACAAGATTAAAGCGCCGACAGAAGGACCCATTTCAGTCTCAAATTCCCCTTATACAAATCAGCAGTTAATCACAAAATTCCCTAAGAGTGGTTATATACCTTACTAACACTGAAAGAACTCAGGGCTCCTCAAAATCAGCAGGTACTTCCAGTTCACGTCTAAAAACGTCCACACCTTGAAGCTCTGTGAAAGCTTGGAACATTTCCTTCCCTTAATTTCTCTTAACCTGCATTTATTCGGCTGAACACCTAGTTTCATACAGCAAAAGTAAAGTGTTCAGACAACCACTGCTGAACTGACAGAGAATTTTTTGCCGATTCTGAAAAATTTCTGTCTCTGCTTCGTATTCATTATCTGCAACCGTTACAACAAAAAACCACCCTAGAAACTGTTCCTCGTCCAAGTATCCAGAAGGCTTGTACATTCTGTTCTGAATTCCATATTTAAACCTAAGCTTAACCTAATAACACGGAATGTAATCGCAATCACCATTTTAGACACAGCCATTCTCAGCTGGTGAATAAGCTTCCTATAACAAAAAAACCTATAAAGCTACAGTACAAAGTAATTTGAGTGCTGTCAGCCCCTAAGATAAAGAGCTAGAAATAGAATAACCATCAGGTACGAAACCTGGCAAATGATAACGAACTTCTGGCAACAGACCCAAGAGCACTATGTGCCGCCAACTTCAAAGATTTTCAGTTCCTTATTTAACCTTTTTCCACTTTACTCTGACTGTTCACAGTGTTCAACTAACTTCTACAACACTCGAAAATACACCACAAACTCCAGCAAACTTTACTCTACCCTAGGAGTATGCAACACTTGCTAGCATGCACTGATACTGTCCCAATACAGTGGAATCAAGCGCTTAAAAACCTGAGGTCCAGGTTCAGGCACAAAAGCCTTTCCCAAAAACAAATCCAAATATCAAATTTTGAAAAACTTTTTCTATTCCCAATCGCCCAGCAATCTGCTTCGCATAAAAGACTTTTTGACCTTCGTCCCCTTCATCCACAGTCATAAAGAAATAACCCTTCCAACCTGCACTAAAAATTCTGTCGTCCTGAATTCTATTACTGTAAAACAAAAATCAGGTGCAATCATTGCATTTCATTCCATTCACCTTAACAGTGCTACTTTACGGCATAAATCCCCCCAAAAATACACAGAAACCCTAATACGAAACTTGATGCAATAAAAGATACGTCTAATTTTGATTGCTGCTGCACAGTCTAAACCCATTGTATGCACAAACGCCAGTAAAGACGGTTTCAACAATTACGTCCACGTACAATCAAAATTACACATTTTGAAATGACTTTAATCGTTTCTCTTCCAATATGCATCCTTCTTTTTTTTGTTTTTAAACCGTCCGATATAAACCTTGATTTGTGTTCCTCAACAACCTTTGTTCATCAATCATCCTCAATTTTTTTTGGAAGCTTTCTTGTGAACAAACGAGTTATTTGTCCACTATTTTCAAACAGTTAAATTTTAATCTACACTTCTTCATGGCTACAATTTCACCACCATTATTTCATAACTCAATGCAAAACTCATCAGCCCTAAACTTTTCATCAAACCGCAAACAAATTTTATTATCGCATATGGGACGGGATGGTTAAGTGTTTTCGAAATCCCCAAAAAGTCTAATGAATAACTGTCCGGGAGAATACGTTTTCAGACCTGTTGTCAAACTTTTTGACCCTAAAAAATTTATTATGTCGAAACAAAGCAGTTAAACTGAAGTTCACCTCTCCTTTCACAGGGCACTTAGGTTGCGCAACCTATATGGCCTTATCGTCTCAAAACCCACAATGTTTCATTGATATTTTAAACCGTATGGGCTAAGGAACAAGTAATTTGCAATACAGTCTTATCACTTGTACCCAAATTCCGTCAATAAAAAAATTTGCATTCAACACATATTTCACCTGTGAGTCAACAAAGAACACTTTTAAGCTCGTCAACGACACCACCAAAATTGGCGACCAACTCTCAATCCTAACACAGTTGGAAGCCCTTAAACCCCCACCCAACAGATGAAAAAATTTTTTTAAAGCTACCCGAATACGTTCAATCGCAAATGTTTTTAGACCCAACAGTCTTTACCAGACACCCCTAGATGCAGATACTCCCAAATATCTTGTAAATCTATAAAATTTACCAATCTAGCCGTGTGAAAGGAGAAAAATAAAATAAACTGAGAAATTTACGTACCACTAGTTCTCTAGAGATTAACTGTCGCGAAAAAATTAAAGATCTCTCAATCAACAAGAAATTCATGGACTAAAAAGACACAAACAGAGGAAGAGAGTTCACCCTTCCCCAATTTGCGTCGTTTTAGACCGTGAAAATTTTGTCGACCGGAATTTCAAAAACACTCGTAGGTCCTGCAGTAACTGATCCAACAAGTTTGACGTCCACTCCCAAAATGAAGTATCAACTAGCCTGAAACATTCTGAAAGGAAAAAAACGTTCTTTGGTCACTCTGGTGAAAAAGCGCATGACAACAAATCAGGAACGTTCCCATATATACGTACACACTTCCCCTTGCGTTTAAAATAATCCGAATAGAATGTGAATGACGCAGAGTGAAGCGTTGCTGTGCTTAATAGTGTTATTCGGAAATAGGCAGCTAGAGGACTAAAAATTTTGAGACTATCCAACAAAAGAAGTAGAGGAAGCTGAAACAACAGTTAAGTGTAAATCAATTCCTCCTATTTCTTTTTGACCTTTGTAATCCGCAAAATCGATAAATGCAATACCTTTCCTGGCACCATATTCAATTCTCAAAGTGCACCGCATTTAAGCGTTAAACAGTTACGAAATTCAGCACTCTTCCTCCCCGTTTTTTGTTTGCCTTTCAAAAATCGTTAAGGAATTCAAAATCTCACATATAAAACTTTGCTTCAGTTTCTTTTTTTCTCTCCGACACTTACAGGCAAAATGAAAAAAAACTGCAGACAACACAAGAAATGCTTTACAGTATGACAAAAATACAGTCAAAGGAGCAAAGAGAGATGACAGAAAATAGAGAAAAAAGGAAAAAGCTCTAGATTAACGCACATACACATAAAAACCACTAAAAAAAGGTTTATAGCTTTCCTCACTTCCAATACAATCATGTGTGGCTCTCAAAGACACAAGAATGAAACACAATTTTTACAGAGAAAAACAAAACAAGCATATGCGTACTATAAGTGAGATGACGTACACGCCGTCTCAAATTCAGGTCATAAACAAGGAAGCAAAAAACTAGTTAATCTACGACGAGTACAAACCAAGCCGACAGTACCACTGAAAACTCAAGGGACTTCTGCGGACATAAACTTGGGGTAAGACTTCGCAACTAGCCGGAATTAAACGAGCTGTATCTCTCAAACTCCTACCTTGAATACGGCTGTCTCTCTGTAACGCTATTCTCGCCATGCCACCAGGCTGGGCTACCCTGTTTTGTAAAATAATTAGGCATTAGACTGAAACTATGACCGTTATTCTTCATCAATTTTTAAACTTCTAATCGCTCCTGTGAACCATTGGCAATTTCCTATTATGCTGACCAAGCAATATAAATTGAAAAATAGGTGACGGCTCCACCGAAACAGAGTGAAGTTACTTCGCCACCCAACCGCAAAACAATTTTGCAACGAAACGGCATCTACTTAAGTGCGTTAGGTATTGAAAAAATTTCAGGCCGTCTCTCGAGCCCAACAAGACAAAACTTCTTTTAGCCCTATACTGAAGTTTCGACATATGAACCTTCCGTTTCATGAGTGTACTGCTTAAAGAATCATCGTCCCCGATCAGATAGTGTCAGCCCTTCCAAAAACAATAGGAAATGTTGCCAAATGCACATCTGCTTGCGCGAAGGGCTTCAGACGTAAAAAAGATATCCACTGCTGCGGGAAACGATATTTGGGCGACTCACCAACCCTAAAATTTCTGCATAACTTTGCTTTGAGATGAGGAAACCACAGGGCTCTTATGAAAAAATTTGCTGGAAAAACTGCAGATCTGCCTCTCGGCACTTAGAAAATGTCTCTACTTTAGGAAAAAATGAAAACAGTTGGAATTAGACCACGAATTTGCAGCAGTAGAACGTTCGTGATATTCAGACAACGAATCAGTGTGAATATTGCAAAACCCATAGGGTTCTCATCAACCTGCAGAAAAAGACAAGAACTAAACAAAAAGTGTATAAATTACAGGATGGATTCAAGAAAGAAAAAGCAGCAAACAGTTTTGAAAAACTAAAACGCAGCTAAGCCTTGATTCACTGCTGTAAAAACAAAGCGATTACGACATCAACAGCAACCGTCGTCCGAACTTTCATCAAGACGATTTGATTTCTTTCTTTTGTTGTCATTTCCTATTATATTCTGCCTCAGTTACTGGTCAGCAGATCTGTTCAGCAATGTTACCAGTGATAATCCGCTGATATTTCCTTGAAAAATTTTTGTATAAAAAAATTTCAACAAATGTATGTTTTCTGATCCCAGTATTAATTCTGTGGTTCAATTTACTGAAAAGCGTTTGTACCGACCAGACCCCGAACACCTACCACTCTGCATATCACTTTTTACGATAAAGTTAAGTTTAAAAAAACATCTCTCTAAAATTGCTTTTTTTGTCTTCGGTTTCCCGCATACTATAACGCATTTTTTGCGCTTATTTCCTGCTACTGACGACATGTAGAAGTGTCCTATGCAAAATCATAAGTTGCAGAACGCCTCACCAGACTACTCTTCGATCTCCCACATTCACTCCGTCACTTTCACGATATGGTCAGTCAGTTCAAAAAATGCCTGACCTCGTGGTATCTACGTCATTAACGAATGAGTGGTGTTATTCAGCAAGAAAACAGTTTGAAACTACCTAGATGCAACTTTTTTTTTTTCAAGACCAAACGTGACTCTTAACTGTCTTTTGTTCTTGAATTATTCCTTCTTCAATATCATGCTTTCCTTTATGCAACTTGAAAATGTGCTATTAGCTACTAACGGCAACTTTAACAGGCGACTTGATTTATTACCTGGAAAGAAAACAAAAATCGGGAGCTACATTTAATCTCGAACGAGTTACAAGTCACTGTTTTTAAAACTGTGGTTCCAGCCGAAAAAGCGAACCACCCCCTCTGACTACATAAGCATCGTAAGGCTGTTCATTTGTCTTGCTCTAAATAGCAACAGTACACAAAAATGAACTTATTCAATGCGTGAGGACCCCCTCAAACTGGTTCACGTCTCATAGAGAAAAACCTAGTTGGTTTTCCGACCATTTCATAACTTCACAAAACACGCTACCACATGCTTTAAGAGCAGAAGAAATAAGCGCAAACTAGACATAAGAACTAATACCCTAAAGAGAAGATTATAGTCCAGAGTTTGCTTTAATCATTCATATAAGTACAGAATATCGGAGTGTTGGAGTATATCCAACTAAAGTGCCATTCGCTACAGCGGATCGTCGAATCAACAAAGAAACAGGACTGCCTTTAAGTGTCATTACGCAACTCCCCATGGCAGACAGGAAGTAAAATTTTGTGTCACAGAATATTGAGAGAACAGAAAAGATGAACAAATAGTTTTCGATTACTTCATGAATCTTCTGTATGTAGCAACCCTACTTCCACCTTGTCATCCGCACATATTACTGTTTATTTAATTCTTTTTTCTTTCCTGTGCTTTTATGCTACCGACGTTGAAAGCATGAACCACTGGGAATTCTACTGTTCCACTGACAACATGACTATTGGAACTACAAAGTGTTACGAAAAAAAAAAAAAAAAAGACTGCCAACTACTACCAACTAACTGTTTGCAATAAATTCTTGAAGGCTTTTCGGAGACTACAACCAAACAGCCCAGAAAAACAATAGAAAAACAATGAAACTGTTGTCCAACGCTATCTTTTTTTTTTCTATTCCGAGGAAGGAGAGCGGGGAGAGAAGAAAACTGGTAAAGCGAGAGTAATGTGCAACACATACAAATATCGTCAAAATAACCGTAAAAATTAATACTATGATGAAAGAGTGGAAAGAGGTTCGTGGTAAAGTGGAAAGCGGAGGACCTAAATGGTAAATGTTTGACAAACTAAACATATCCCAAAACTTGTGCAGAACATACATAAAAAATGCAAGTCGTCAGCAGAATAACCCAAACATAACTGTCAATATCAAATAGTTATTACACCTCTCTCCACTATCAATGGCAATCTACGAGGCTTTCGTACATAGTCGCTGCGTGCGCAAACAACGTATCTCCCCGATTGAAAATTCAGAAAAAAAATAAATAAAAATAAATCGTTCTCGTTCTACGAAAAAAACCTCTTCTAAAAAACGTGGTAAAAACCCAGCGGAGAGGATTTCGAATCCAAACGATCACCGAGAAAAATGCATCTGCGCATCTATCCAACTAAAAAAGCACCAAATATTGTTCAAAATGTGTCTTTTAGTTGTTTTAGGTACACTGGCAAACGTTAACCAACACTTACCAACAATCATAGTTTACTATATGGCAATACTGTAAAGTGCC
>UXUI01008443.1:1943-18061 GCA_900576705.1 Enterobius vermicularis
CACAGAAAGCAGATTAAGATTGGTTAATGGCGTATCCTGCCCTACAAAAATTTTTGCGCGCATCTGTAATTGATTTCTGTCATCCAATTTCTTACGCTGCTGATTTGTCTCTTCCCATACCTTCACAATAATAGTTCAAAATCTACTTGCTTTATATAGTTCGTGTTTCTTAATTGCTCTGTATTAGTCATAAATTGTGTATTATAAGCTGGAAAATAAGTTCAAATTTTTGTTTTTTACTAGTAATCCGCTCGAAACGCTCTCAAGTTTTAATAGGGACAACATTATTTTTTGGAAAAAATTTCAAGTTATTACAGAAATTAAACGGTGATTTACTTTACTTTGCAGTAATGCTGAAAACCTTTACTAGTTTCCTTTTTTTTTTTGTTATGTACACTGAGAACTTCTGAAAAATGCAAAACTTTCAGTGTTCTGCTGTTTAGTTTTTGGTAAAGCCGTTGAATGTTTCAGTCAGCAATAGCATTTTATCATGTGGCTACAGTCAGAATAAAGTACTTTTATTTATCCACATTTTGATTGAAACCGTTTCAACAGATTAACACGTGATCGAATTGCCGCCAAACATAGGATATGGTATATGGCAAATACAGTTACTGGTTTCACTGTTTTTTATCTTGAAGTTTTATCTACATATTCTTGGCTATTAAAAGCGTGATACACACATATCCTAATGCGGTCTTAAAAAAATTATGTTTGTCTGTTTTGAACTTTACTTTTAAAAAAAAATTTGCTCTTCTTTTCTATTAAAAAACATTTTTAGACAATAACAATTTTTTTTTGTTTAACACAGTTTTGCGAAGCAGTCAGAATAAATACAAATTTAAAAAAAAAAAAGAAAAGAAAAAGGAAATAACGAGTTTGTCTCTTGCAAACACTTAGTTAAGCAAAAATTTTGTTCTCAATTGTCGAAGTCAATAATGTAAAAAACAAATTATTTGCTCGCTGAATTTTATTTCGATGGAATAAATAATTGTGTATTTGTAGTTTGGCAAGGAGCCATTTTGAGTACTTCTTCTTTCACAATAAAATGTCTTGGTCAAGACAAACAAAGCTAGAACTTTAGCAAATTTCTAAAACATGTTTATGATCTAGCAATAATTGCCGTGGAGTTAGGATATCTTTATTTCACGTTCTATTTCAGAAGAATTTTGAAACGTTTTGAAAAATTGAGCAAAGCATATTAGACCAGTACCCAACCATGGGAAATAACGAAATAAAACGACATTTGAAAGGAAAAAAAAGTAGACAACAGTGAAGAAACAACAGCCGAGGTTTATTACTGTTCACAAAAAAGGTTGGAATAAGCTGATGGACTACCTAACTTCAACTTTTCTTTTGCAAAAATCTGGGAATTGATCTGAACAGTATTGAAGAAAATGAAGTTAAGTCATTCGCTCATTCAAAAAAATGAGCTGAAATTTTTTGAATAGTTGCGTTGCCTTAAAAGTCAATCGTGATGAGAAACGTTTTTCAGCTGTTGGAGAGAAAAAAAGCAACGCAGTTCAAAAACAGCTAATTCCGAGTAAAGCGAATTTATACAACTTCGCCAACAAAATAATTAAGATATCAAAGTTACAAGTGTTATATGACACATTCACTTTACAGTATCAAGAAATTCAACAACAGATGTTTGTGAACTTTTACGGGCAACGTCAAGAGGTGTATCCTGAAAATTTTAAGTGGATGCAAGAAGAAAACTAGGTTTTAACAAAAACAGTTTTAACAGAAATTAACAGAAGTTTAACAGAAATTTTCAACAAAAGCAAAATTTTTAGGTATTGTCAAATTTTTTGTTTTCACTGAATGATAAGTTTTATCAAACTGCAAATAAGTATCAGAAATTTTCTTTCAACAAACTGTGACATTTTTTATCTTGCGAAAATTCTTTTATTTATATGTAAAAAAATTGTTAAAATTGTTACCCCTTCTGTGGTTTTGGCTTCAACGTTTGCTTTATTTTCCACAAGAAACTTTACAATTTCTAAGTGACCCATATTAGCTGCAGCATGCAAAGCTGTCCACTAAAGCAAAAAAGTTTTTGCATTAGAAAAAAAGTTTTGCAGAAATGGCACAAAGAACTCTTTTGTACAAATAAATTAGTTGACGAAACAAAATCTGCTTATATAACTGTCAGTTATTTTATAAAACGTTCAAGAAAGCCAATAAAATTTCAGAAGTTTGCTTTTGAACGATCGTAACTTTCGGCTTTTTAATAATTTTTTAAAAGTTTATAATTTTTTATGCATGTCATTTTTCTTCACAACTACACCAAGATGACTGCTGTTATAACCTATATACGTTTGAGGTTACACGAAACATTACCGATCGCACAACTAGAATTAGGAAAAGATAGAAAAAAACAAGAATGCTGAAAACGGAAGAAAAACTGCAAATTCTCAATGAATCAAAACGGGAGAGCTAACACAGATAGCGTAGAAGATGAACAACTGTTGCTTTTGCCTAACATAAATTATAAATACTTGAAAAAATTTTTAGAACTTCAAAAAATTGTTTACATTCAGAAGTTTATTAAATGTTTTTTCAAAGCAGAAGAGAGCTAAAAAAAAGCGCATTTATTTTGGCATGAAGATTTCTTAAATATTTTTTTCTCAAATATGTGTCAAGGTAAATGATATAAAGCAAGAATTTTTTTGTAAATTTTCTGCAGTTTGATAAGTCTTTGTAAAGTATTGACCGAAAGTTAGAGGATATGTGCAACACAGTGTGTCGTTCTTTATTGCAGCATTTCATTCATTATACATAAAAAGGGGCTTACTTTATTTTCGGTTTCCTCGTCAACGTCAGCTTTTTTTTCTATCAGATACTTCACGATTTCTAAATGGCCTTTATTCGATGCAATACGAAGTGGCGTCGACTAAAGCAAAAAAAAAGTTTTCCACGAAAAAAGAGCTATGCAAGAACAGCGGTTTGTTGAAGCTTTTTATATTAGAGAATTATTTAAAAATAATATGATCTAGCAGAATATTATTACTGCTGAACAAAAAGATTCAAAAATGCTACTCAAAATTTAGTACTCTAATTTTAAATTGTTTAGCATTTGCGTATTCTCTGATTTCATTCAGTTTTCTCGTATTCAAATAAAGTAGATACTTTGTTGCGCTACTCTATCTGTCCTTATGTTTCTCAAAAACCACTACAAAATAATTGCCTTGATAACAGATAATGACGCATTTTGCAGTTGGTATTTTTCTTAGTAAGCACAATGTATTAAAGTTTATGAAGAAAACAGAAAGACTCAAAAAATAATAACACTTGAACATCCTTAGAGTTGCATAAAACAAAAATTGGAGACGAACCTTGTAAACTTAGACGTAGTCACATTTCACGATGTTTCCTCCTAATTCCCGTCATTTATGATGTCTAAGAGATCAAAGTAGTGAAGTAGGGGAAAACACCGTGAAATGTGACTGCATCTAGGTTTTCAAAGTTTCCCTCTAACTTTCGTTTTACGCAGCTTTAAGGATGCCTAATTGTATAAAATCGTATTACCATTTTTTGTGCTTTTGTTGAATAACACGTAAATTGAAAGCTCTTAATTAAAACTTTTTAAGCGTTTATGAAAGTGGAAACAGAATAAAATGTATAAAAAAGCAATTGTGACAGATTGTGGAGCCTTTAACTGTGAGAATTTTTTATTTAGATGTAGAAAATTCTTACGCCTTCTTTAGTTTTTTGATTAAGGTTAGCTCCTTTATCTATCAGAAATTTCACGGCTTCCAGATGATCGTTATCACAGGCAGCATGCAAAGCCGTCCACTGAATAGAAAAATGTTTATTAGAAAAAATTTTGTAACATGGGTAATGCTGTCCTGATGCATTTAAAGTTTTTTGTAAATACATTGAAAGCAGTGTGCCGATATTATTTTACTCTAAAAAACATTTAAACACTTTTCGCTTCAAACTGATTGTAACTCTCATTCAATCAGTAAACCATACAATTTCTTTTCTTAATTGGTAGCATTTTGCTGTATATAAATTCTGAAAAAATAAATTTTTTAAGGTTCTAAAAACGAATGAAACTGCAAAACAGTTATGTCACTCTTCAAGAGTTGTGTTACACTACCTGGTATCAGAGTCATTATAACTGATTCAGAACTTTTTCTAATTCTAGTTTGACCTTATTACTTCTTACTTTAAGATTAATTTCTCTTCCACTCTTAGTAACACATCTTCTGCTAATTTCTGTTTTTTCAGAATAAGAGAAATGCATTCAATAAAATGTCTAAACTATTGCTTAGTTACCGTCTTAAAAGAGCAACTTAAATGGTATAACTCTGTTATTTAGGGTTTAAATTGAAAGTTGAGGCGTGGAACGTCACTTTTTAGTGGCAATTTCAAAATGATTAAAAAGTGTACTTCGTTTTTGCAGGGAACATTTACATCCATTTTTTTGTCAACCATAATCCTCATGACATCTGTGTGACCGTTTGCTGCTGCCAAATACAGTGGTGTGTTCTGAAGTTAAAAACAAAAGTGTAGCCAGAAGGAGTAATTGTGCGACTTTTGCACCGCATCATGTTGAGGGTATTTCTTTCGTCTTCAAACTCTTCCTAGTTAAGCAAACGGTTACACGGCTGTATTATCATCACAAGAATTATCGCAACTGAATCACAATCAGAAGAGTGAAGAATATCAAGCAAATTTTACAAAATTCTACATTTCTGCAACAAAAAAATAAAGATCTACGTTTAAAAAGGTTAACACTTTATTACAAATTTTTTTATTAATCTTACCCCGTCCTTATTCTTTGCGGCAGTATCCGCTTTATTCTCAGTCAGATAAATTATGGCTTCTACATGACCCTCAAAGGCTGCGGCATGAAGTGGGGTCCACTAAATTGAAAGAAGCATAAGACGAATATATTGGAGCATAAATATAAATCTATTTCTTTTCAGTTGCTTCGTCAAAAGTAGGTTTAGTAGCGTTTGAAGAAACAGTATTTAGTGGGTCGATACAAAAGAACTGTTTATTTTGAATGAGAAATTTTAGTGATGGTGACAAAATTTGCAGAGCTGTTTTGGCAGGTTGACAGCTATAGTCAGCAAACTGTTCGTATTTAATTACCTACCGTAACTTTAAAGCGTCAGCTGAATTTTTTACATTATGCTCGGTATACTGCTCTTCGCAAACTCACTAGGTTTGCTTTACAGATCTCAGATTAACTTGAAAAACTTTACCTCATCTTTGTTTCTTGCATTAGCTTCCGCATTTTTTTCCAGTAAAAATGACACTACGTGTTGATGACCTTTCTGGGATGCGACATACACTGGCGTTTCCTGAATTAAGAAAATTGTATAAAACAACGATAATTGACTGACAGAACTTTTTAATTTTTCGTCATAAAAAAGCGAAGAACAATTTGAAGAAAACAAACAAGTGTTGCCCTAAATGTTATATTTTAGAAGAAGGTAGAAAATAACTTTGCGACAAAACTTATATGCAGAACTAGATCTTATTCAGAATGACAATTCACGAAGTTAAATGGCAGAAAAAGGCAGGGCCAGTTAGAAGATTCTGCTTCTGATAGAGTACATATATATTATTTATGCACTTGAACTGCCGGTAACTGTTAAAGATACCTCCTTAATTCTTTAACATATAGTGGCTTTAACTTGTTCCAAGTGACTCGAACAAAGAAAAGTAAAAACAAATATTGCGGGTCGTAAAGCAACCGTTCTTCTCAGTTGGAATAAAAGTAAAATCGAAGCGATTTTACAAAGTAATTTGGAATTGAAACGAAATGTTTTCTGCTTTGAGGTAAATACTTTGAATTGAAGAAGTTTGGTAAAAGTTTTTTGCTGACCAAATAAAGCAGAAAACGAAACGATAAGGGATTTCTGGCTTAAATTTTCTAGAACAAAGCTGCAGAAAAAAGCTAACACTGGAGAAACGAGCAAGTAAAGCTTGCTTTTCTCTCCACCGCTTTGCCTTACTTGTTTGGCAGAGCTTATTCACGTATTAAGTTAAAAAGTCTTTGGTTCTGTTTCTCAACTGATGCGGTACTCTCTCGGCAGATTTTACCTGTAATCTACTGTTTGTTCATTTCTGTCTTTCAAAACTTTAGTGCCTCGGCTAAAACAGTTTCAAGAACTGTTCTCATTGATGGTACTTTCACACGCTGCTTATATTCTTTTACCAGTTCATCGATAAATGATGTGCACTTCTTTTTATTCTGAACGTATTGCCTAACTAATGTAAAGCATCACGTGTCTTATCAAAGTTGCGTTAAAAACGCGCTAAGAAATGCAAATACGGTAAGTTCTTCACTATTGACACATATTTGAAGCATTGTTGGAGCATGTGTGTCTATGTTTCCAGCCGCATTTTATTCATTGACGCAGACAGCGCAACATAGTTATAATTAATAAAACACCTTTGCTTCGAAAAATTGTGAGAAAACCTTTTTTTTGCATTAACACTGTTTCAGAGGCATCACAGAGAGTATTGATAAGTACTTTATTGTTACTGCTAAGCACTGGATTGCTGCCGCATTTCTGCCTTTTGTCTACCACCGTAATCTCTCAAGAGTGTGCAATCTAAGGCTGGGTTGAAAAATTTACCTGGTGGTACCAAAACCTGGCAGCGAAGTGAATATGAACACTATCATGTTCGCCTAACAAACTTTAAGCAAAAATTGTTTCATTATTTGTAATCTCAAATTTTTGGATTTTTATAGAATCTAAGCAGTAATCTGTTGTTTTGTACAAGAAAGTTTTATAAAAGAATGTATTGGTGCATGATGCGTACTGCATAATAAGTACCTGTATAGCTGCCAGATTCTTTGAAGTGCAGAAATCACGTTGCTGTATCGACATTATGGTAGGTTTACTTGCTGCACCTCACAAAATTTAGAAAGCTACAAGAACAGTTGCCTAATTTTTCTGTGAGTTCTTTTACGCGAGAAACACGGTTGCAAACCTTAGAAGGCTTTTGTGCTTAAAACGCACTCATTAATAACGCAACTTTTGGCTGAGTTGAACGCTGGGATAAATGAACGTTTTAGTTCAATTCCATTCAGAAAGTTTAACTTTTTGTTCGTAGTTAACAACTGCTAGCGCTTTCACATTATATATCAAACTGTTTATGCGTAGTAGCTTTTTCTGTCTGACAAAGCACAAAGAAAGGCTCACATCTGCTTCTTGTGTTTCTTTATATTGTGTAATTCTCATTCTTTACGCTACTTTTTCTCCACTCCCAAAACCGCTCTTACTCTAAAAATTTTCTCCACAAAAAAGCTCATTTGTCACTGTTTCTTCAGTTGTGCTGGTTCTCAGTAAATCGAGAGTTAAGCGGTGCTTGATTGCTTTCAGTTTAGCTAACGCAGATGCGCTTAAGAATACGTCGCGTTGTTGGGAGATAAAATAGATGAGGTGATCTGCCTGAATGAGCTACATTTGCTCTGTTGTCAACCTACGCATAAATTTCTTAAAAAGTGTAATGGAATACAAGTCTTAGTAAGCTTTCAAATGTTTTGCAAGAAATCTTACCCCATTTTTGTTCACTGCTTCTATGTTTACCTTCTTTCTCGTCACTAAATACCTTGCAACGTCAGTTTTTCCATTTGCAGCTGCGATGTGCAGCGGAGTCATCTGAAATAAAAAAGGAACTGCCCTCCAAAAACCTCTGAAAATTTATAGCGTTATTTTACTGTAATTAGCCTTTCTATATCGGTTGTATCTCTGTGTATTTGAAAACTGGTATGTTACGAAACTTTCACTTTTCATAAAACCTAAGCAGTTATCTGCTGTTTTTTATAAGAAAGTTTTATGAAAGATTTTGTAGGTACATGATGCGTATTGCATTAACAAAAACTGCACAGCCGCGTGAATCTTTGAAGTGCTGAAGTCAAGTGTATGTTCGGTGTCAGTGTAGGTTTACATGCTGTGCTTTGCAAAACATAAAAAGTTACAATATCAGCTGCCTAAGTGCCTACCGTTCAAGCAGATCTGACGCTAATTTATAACCAAAAATTTCTTCCTGTATTTTTTGGACAGGTTTTAGTTAAAAATAATAGAAGAAAAAGATTTTTTGGTATTTTAGAACACTTTACCTCATCGTCATCTCTTATTTCCTTGTCAGTTCCTTTTTCTATGAGATGCTTTACAATGCCGACATGGTCTTTTTCCGCCGCGATATGTAATGGTGCTTTCTAAAATAAAATGACATGTTTTTTTAGAAACGTAAATGCTCCAATGTCAGCTTTTTTTTTGTTCCAGAAGTGCAGATTCTACCTTGCACGAAACTCAAAATATCTATAACAAACTCTATAACTACTTCAGCATCAATTTCACAACTGGTTTGTTTGAAGAACCGTCAACAAATCTTAAGTGTATTCAAATTTAATAAATTAAATTTTTTCTAAATTTTTACTGCAACTTAACTTATCTCATGGGCTTGCATCTTGCTTCTTAGCCTTGATATGAAAGTCTTTTAAGATATAGCAGATGCCTATTAAAACTTCCACTGTATACGATACAAAGACTTTTATTGTTTTTTATGCGCCATGTAAATAGTAAAGTTTAAAGACTTAATCTGTATAAATAAATCTCTTTTTTGTTTAAAACGTAATTTAGTAGTTTCACTTTTAGTACATACCCCATTTTTGTTTTTCTTGGAAACATTGGCTCCACTTGAAACCAGGAATTTGACAACTGGAAATCGAGTGTGGAAAGCGGCAAGTATCAACGGGGTCCACTAAAAAACCGTAAAAAACAGTCTTTAGCGATCTGAACGCTAGATGCGTGAAAGCTCACGTAGCGTTGGCTTCTGCCTTCCCAAAAATAGGCACATTTGTTATTAATCGAATAAATTGTTTTCAGATAAATATTTTATTTGAGCTACAATTTAAAAACCTTTCATTTTCAATCAATGAAACTGTTTTTTCAGCAGAGGAGCACATTTTCTGTATCAGATACAAGTTTATATCTTTTAATTATCTAGGGTATTTCATGTCACAAATTTAAAAAATCTTTCGCAATTTTTTGATGTTTTCCAACAAAAAACATTTGAACTTTATATGAGATCCATCAAACATTTACAATGTAACAGCAGCGAATTTATGCAGTATGTCACCAGTAATTTAGCTATCGTTTCGTTATTTTGCTACTTCAGAAATAACACATAATTATGCCTTAATTATGAGATGATAAACCACAAGTTAAAACTTAGGATACGTTTAAACAAAGTTGTACTGGATCATCAAGCTCTCGTTATGCTTATTAGTAAGATTATTATAAATCTGAACAACTTTTACCCCCTCTTCAGTCTCTGCATTAATATCCGCCTTATGTTTCAAAAGCTCTTTGAGGACGTCAACATGGCCATTTTTAGCAGCAATCATCATCGCCGTCCACTAAAGTAATGAAATGATTACTCTCATTGACTTTTGAACCAAAGATAGAAAAAATTTGTGGATAAAACTAGTATATTTTTTAAACTCTAATCTAAAGTTTCTCGACATAGTTGTAAAATTATAAACCAGGAAAATAACCCATTAAAGTTAAAGATTAAGAGCGTAAAGTCTAACCCCATCTTTTTTCCTTGCATTCACGTCAACTCCTTTTTCTAAGAGGTATGCTACGACGCCAGCGTGGCCATTCTCAGATGCAACATACAACGGTGTAGCCTTAAAAAAAGCAAAATTTTGCGGTAAAAAAGTGTAACAGTTAAATTTTCTATTTTTACTAACAATTCTTTTTTTTTTCTGATTGAAATTAAAAAGAATTATTGTGTCTTCTGGTTCAATATTCAGGCAATGTCGTAATTCTTCAAGTTTCCCAAGACCAGAACGCCTCTCAAAGAATTTCAGAAGCAAAACTTTTTAACAGTAATAAAAGGTACTTACTGGCTAGAATGGCTTTTGAAAACCAAACCAAAAAATAATTAAACAAAGAAAGACACAAAAATTTTATAACTATTTATTCTGTATCGATAAAGCGATTGGTTTACCCCGTCCTTATCCACCGTAGCAATTTTTGCACCACTGTTCACCAGCCGTTTCACGGCCTCAACATGCCCTCCCTTGCAAGCAACCAGCAATGGCGTCCACTAAAAAAAATTAGATTGAAAAGCCTCTCAATTCTCGAATTACCTTATCTGGTCATTCTGAAGAGTAACCAGTCTAACTTTAAAAAAAAATAAAAAAAAAAAAAAAGTGCAGTTTATTTGAAAAATGAATTTTTTAGCGTGACAGGCGTGAAAGTGTTTTGGTGTAAAAAGTGGAGTTTAATAATACCTTTAACCATTTCCAGTATCGTTTTAAAGTATAAATCAAAAAATGATCGCTTTGAAAGCAAAAATCAGTTGGCAGACATAATAAGCGTAATCTCACTTACCAGTTCAAGCTTCGTTCTACCTCTACTTTTTTACTGTTTTAAAGGGCCGTGTGTATAATATTATTCTAACAATTATATTAGTTGTCTTTTATGCATTTATTACACGTATCTTTACTTTTTTTTTTTTTTTTGTGTCATGTCTATCGCCATGCTCCTCACAGTAATAGAGACGAAAATTGTCTTCACAGTTTGAGCACAGAAAACTGTTTGCTTGAGAATGAAAAAAAAAAAATAATATGTTTAGATACGGAGACACGAAACGTCTGCAAAGTAGATACCATTGTTAACAGTTTAGTTGTATATTGCCAAACTACACATTTATTCAAATTTTTCTTCTTTTCTGCTTATTGCAGTATTATTTTTGACAACTCTTAAGAAAGTCAAACAACTTTATAAAATTTCTGCTGCCCTTGATTTTGTTATCTTGGCTTTTTTGGATTCAGAGAAGTTAGGTGTAGAAATAAAAGTGTATCAATACATTTCGCAGCGGGTGTTCAAGCGGTTCTTTTTTTGCATTTGGATATACAACTGGCAATTTTTTTGACCGTTTATTACTTCAGCTTCTTAACGTTTTTGTTCGAAATGTTCAAAAAATCAACTTGCTTATCGCTGTTATCATACCTCCTTCTAACAAACAACTTATATTTCAGATTAGGAACAAATGTAGTTTTATAAAATAAAATTGAAGAAGTTTTTCTGCTAATGTCAAATTTGCGTGTTTTTGTTTTTTTAAATTCAGAAGCTATCTTTCTTGTTCAATATATTTTATACTGCATATTTTGTAAGCAGTGGTAGTTAACGATGGCGCGAATATTTGACGGCAAAAAGCTCAATTTTTTTTCCAAGACAAATTTTGTTTTGTACAGTTTCCGTAATTGTTATTACTGTTTTTGCAGGCAGTAGAAATTGGAATATACGCTAAGAATTATTACTTTCCTGTAAGTATGAATGCATTTTGACTAGAACAAAGCTTAAGTAAACTGAAACGACCAGTTGAAAACTACAGATTTATTTCTTAAAATTATTATTTTTTTCGTACTGGTAAATCTTGAGAAGAATTTGATGTCTTTTCTTTTTTTTTTTCAATTGTTTGTTTAATCATCTAAACTAAACTTTTCTGATTGGAAGATTTAATCACTGCTTATTGTTATTTTTTTGTCTTTCAAATTTTTTCGTCTTATAATTTTTTGTTCACTTTCGTTACATGCTTTACTACCAGCACATTAGTGTCACTTGGTTGTATTTGGAAGAGCAGCTATAAACTCCTCGAAACAGTGTCAAAATTCACGTTTGATTCATCTTGCTACTACTCGGTAGTCTTGCAATGAGAAAATTATAAAACATAACTTTTTTCCAAACAATTAATGTCAAATCTTATTCTGAAGAAATAAGAGCACCTTATAATAAACTCCAAATACCGTGCCTTACATAAGCAAACAGCAGAGAAATTGTTGTCGCGCGGAAAATTGCCGAATTAGACTTAATGAAATAAATTTACAAAACTGCTGCAATTGAACACCGAGGTACTATGTCACCTTTCTCGTTTTGTTCGGTAATCTGTTACCAGAAGCTTTTTTCTATTCTTCAAGGTTTTTGAAGAAAAAATTAAAAGCACAAAGCTGAAGAAAAAACAAAAATTGTGTTTATTAATTGCGGCGCTCTTCTTAGTTCATCATATACTTTTAGTCTAGAATTGATCACATTTTAGAGTGTTTGGTTTTACCAGTTAAATTAAGTTTAATCTAAATTACCTACCTGCCAGTTTAATGGAGAAAACATAGGTCAATTGGAAAACAGTTCAGTAGTTTAACAAAGAAACAGTCTTTTATAAAGCCTTACTCCGTCTTCGTTCGTTCCATTTACGTTGCTTCCTCTTTTTATAAAGTAGTCAATAATTTCGACGTGACCGTTTCGAGATGCAATCCATAACGGTGCTTTCTGAAATGAGAGTACGACTTGTTTATAGCCGAACATTTAATACTAATAGTTCGATACTGTTCCTCTTCTGTTTCAAGATCTAAAAAACGCTGTGTCAGAGTAAAAATATAGCAAATTCGAACTAGTAAAATGGTAATAATTTTAATGTGAAAAACAAACATTTATCGACATGTTTTAGAAAGCAGCAGGTAAATTTCGTGCTCTAAACTGAACTTTAGTCTTAAACTTAATACTACACTTTTTAAGGTCTGAGGTTTGCTAATTTAACATTCTTGGTCATTTTTTGAGTTAATTTTTTTGTTAAAAATTAATATTTTTTTCGTTCCTCTTTTCTCTTCATTTAAGCGTTTGCTGCGAGGACAGATCAGCTCTCATTTTAGCTCTTCTTCGCATTTATATTTTTAGCATAGGTTTTTATACTCTCTTTCTTTTATTAAGAACTCAAGTTATAGAACTTTGCATCTACCGCCTTCTTTTTTACCCACTTAAGGTTGTCGAAAAGATGACTGGAAGTGCAATGTAACCAAACCAAAAAGTTTTCCAAGGTTTTTATATTTAGGAAATTGTTTAAGTATCTGTCGCAGTTTTTTGTAATTAACTTTTTTAGTTATATGTTGCCTTCATAAAGCAATGATATCAAAGTCAGGATTTTAAACTTTTGATGATTCAAATGTTTTACTGCTTGTTTTCTTTTCCGCTTTTTTGACTTTAGCGAGGAGCTTTTAAATTAAAGTATCGTTTATCAAAATTATTCCCGGTCAGAAACGATTAACATCAGGAGTAAAAAAGTGAAATTTCAAGCAGAGAGCCAAAATCTCTTCAGTCAGCTTTTTCTTTACGTTTTCAATTAAAAAATGAGAAATTCTGATGTGAAGTATTGTCTGCAAAATTTAAAACAGACAGCAGCTCAAACAGGATTGCTTCTGGCTTTTCCCGTTAAATGCGAAGTCTTTGTAAAAGTCAACTTCAGAGGTGTAAGTTTTCTTGTTCTTCTCCTGAATTTTTACTACAGCACGTGGTCAAATATTGAGTTTCACTTTGATTATTTTCTATTTTCTTACTGCTCTTGTGTTTTTTTAGTCTCTCTTTATTATCAGCAATCTGCACAATTTTTTTTCTTCGCTTTGTATTTTCATGGGTGATAGAAGTTTGTTTACCAAAACTACTATTATTACCATTGAAAAGTAGTACTATAGACTTTAACAATTGAAAAAGTTTTTCAAAGAGCTTATACTAATTTAAAATATAAAAAAACAGGTAATAGATAACAAAGTTTTTTTGCGAAACAAATTAAAACTAGCTTTTTTGTCTACAGTTTTAGAAAGTTTTTTCTGTTTTTGAAAAACAAAAAAAGAAACATTTCTTCTTTTTACTTACACATTGCTTAATTTTATTGCAATGGTTTTATAGTTCTCAGAAACTGTCATCACAAAAACTTTTTTCAAAGCTCTTGAGGATCATACTGAATGTGCTACAAAATACAAAAAGAAAAACTTATCAAGAAAAAGTTTTTGCTACTTCGAAAGGTAAATGCACATCAAATAATGAGCATTATACTAAAATTTTTTGAAAAAAAAAAGCATTTTTTCAAAAATAGTTGTAAAAATGTTGCTTTTGAAGCTTTTATAAAATCTTATCGAAAAGCTACCTCGTTGTCAGCCTCTTCACTGAGTTTGGGGTATTTACTCAACAAATGCTTTACAGTCTTGAATCGGCCATTTTTACAGGCAATCATCAGTGTCGTCCACTATAATAAAAAAAGAAATTAGAATGAGCAGCAGTACTTGGCAAATTTTAACACCTGTAAGTTGATCTTGACAAGTTATTTCCGTTTTTGATGACAAGAACTCTGGATTTTGAATCGACAGCATATATTGCTGTTAAGAAATTTGGAATCAGTTTTTTCGGTAACCTGCAGCAGCAACTGTTTGAAATAAACTTTCCAAAAAAAATTTTTTAACTGTGACATATACTAACTATTATAACAAACGATTACCCCGTTTTTATTAACTGCTTCAGTCTCAGCACCTTTTTCCATCAAATACGTTACAATTCCATTCTGACCACTTTGGGTCGCTATCATTAGAGGAGTCCACTAAAGTGAAAAAGTAGTTCTTCTAAGAGCATGTAGCTTTTGCATAATTCTTTTCTGCTTCTACTTTATCGTAACTTTTTTTTTTCTGGGAATTTCCAGATTTAACAAGAAGTACTTTACTATTTTCAGGTTATATAGATATCTTCGATATCAGTTGCCATATCGCGTTGTTAGATTAAAGCAGCTATGAAAACGCCTCATAATTATTAGATACGTGAAAGGTATTTATTGTTTTTTTGTCACTTGCACCAGCACTTTTACTAAAAAAACGAAAAAAAAGAGAAATATGGAAAAAGTTCTTTCAAATAAACATATTATTTGAATGATAAAAACTTTAAGTGTTTCAAAGAAGTTTTACTCCGTAATCATCAGTTCCGTTCACGTTAGCGCCTCTCTCCGCCAAGTATCTAACAGAATTTGCTTGACCTTTTTCACAGGCTATCAGCAATAACGTTTCCTAAAGAAAAAAAAAGCGCTTTTGCGATGACACATATGCAAGTCTGTATGTCTCAAAAGTGTACTTTTTGATACATTTTAATTTGTTTTGATCAATTTATAATAAAACTTATCGTTATAAACAACACCTGGTTTTAGTGTTGGAATGCCATGTTTTTACAGTTTTGAAAATGGTTTTAAAAACTCATACTTAAGTATTTTTTAAGTTTTAAAAAATATTGGGCAGTTTCATTTATTTAGCTCATCCGCAAAGATTTTATCAATGCTTCATTTCTACAAAGCTTCTATATTATCTTAATAAAGTACCAGTTAAACAATTCATAAAAATAAAAAAAAATGATTTAAATGCCAGTAGTTTATAGACACTAACCAGAGTTTTTTTGGCTTTTTCAGTTCCTGCAGCGGCTAGTTGATCTATACCGTATAAACCTATGTTTTTGTATTCACCGAGTCGAGGGGTACGGCCGCTACCAAAGAACTCCATTTTCAGAAAATAAGTGATGGTATTTGCTTCTTATGATATAAACTATCAGAGACTTCGAGTACTAAACGAAAAATTTGTTAGCTGGTGAGACAACTCTTCAAAAGTTCTTCTTTTCTCGCTAATTCGTTAACATTTATTTCCAGTAACTCCTCAGTTTTTGCGTATGTACTCAAGATGTTATTCCTTCTAAAGTCAAATTTTTTTTTTAAAGATTTTGCTTTACCAGAAAACACAAACTTTCTTACCAAGTAAACTCAAAAGTATTTAATTTCTGTTTTTGTAGAAGTTATCATTTGTTTTATCAAAAAAAAACTAAGATGATTTTTAAGGAACATAAAAATCTAGTTAAAAGATGGTTCAAATAAACAGTTTGACGGTCAGTTTTGTACTCTTTCCTTATCTTCACAGTTAGAGACTGTAACCAAGATTTGTTTAACTAACGGTGAAAATGTTTAGAGAAACAAAAACAAGGATTAATAAGAAACTGTCGTTTTAAACTTTAAAATTCTATTATACCTTCTAGAATACAGACAGATTATTAAAATGAAAAAGAAAAAATCTACTACTTTTAGATAAGCATATTCTGCATTATTACAGAAGAAAAAAAAATCAAAATTTTTTCGCGAAAACAAAAGTAGAATACAATTTGTGTGCGGCAGTTTTGAATCGTTCAGATAAGATACATTGCTTGTTAAGTCAACAGTATAAAATTGGTGTTCACTGCTCTATACCTTCCAAAAAAAAAAAAAAAAAAAAAAAAAAAAAAAAA
>UXUI01008444.1:12105-24839 GCA_900576705.1 Enterobius vermicularis
TTTTCTTAATGAAACTAAAAAACCGTGGTTTCTGTTCAAAGCAAAAAATTTAAGTTTAGAATAGCGGTAAAAGTTTTTAAGACGTGCCTTTACGGTGTATGTGTATGAAGTGTTGCAGTTTTCACCACGTCCAAAAACACTTCTTTTTGTAACATTGAGTATGCCGTCTGCTTCCCCGTATGTTGACACGCCGGCCTTAAACAATGTAAAGACACTAGCTAGTCAAATACCAAAACAGCAATATGTCAATACCAATTGGGAAGAGAGAGAAACAATTTGGATATGGAACATTTATACTGACTTTAGCTCCAATGGTAAACGATCTTGGCTCTCTAACAACGAAATTCACAACGTAACTATGCGGATTCCCCTTGCATACATCTATCAGTGCTGTAGCATGTTCCATTAAACCGATTTCCTAAGAAAAATCCAGCATAAAACAATGTTTGTGACGGATGCCGACAAGAAGTTGGTATAAGTCACATATAAAAATGTATTAAGCTTTTGAAGCGTTCCAGAAACCAGAAGAAAGTACAAACAAATGCTACAACAATCCCGCAGTATTCGAGTAAACCACGGAGAAAATCTCATCATAAAGACGCCTCAGATATCAAAAGTAACACTGAGAAGCTTGCAAATAATTGAATACCATCAGATGTTTTGCAGCAAGATTTGCATTATGCAGCAGGCTTCCAAAATCAGCACATTTGTATAAATATGCAATTTCTTTGACTAATGCATCGTTTTTAGTCCTCTTGATTCCATGAAACTGTACAGCTTCAACAACCGTAGGAGCATCCTCACATTTACCGTACAATACCTCTGCCCGACGGTAAAGCTTTTTTACCATGCCCATGTTCCTCGAAATTTGATATAATTACCTAAAACTGAACATTTGACTAACCCAGTCACACTTGGCCATTAAAAGATATAAAAAACGTAAGAACTAACCAACTGTCCCAGAGAAAACAAGAAAAAAGCCAAACTCGAACACACCCTCACTAAATACACTAATCATAAAAAAATGGCGTGCAGTAGCTTCCTGCTCAGCACCACTTCAGTTGTATGACCGCCTAAGACCAAGACCAAACTTTCATTACCAAGCATTAAATCCCTAAACCTCGAAACATCATGCCCTCTAACAGCTTATGCCATGTGACTTCAGATCTCAAACAACACTGTGCAACTTCATTGAAGCACCACCTTCCAAAAGCGCAAAAACTGTAGAGATGGTGTTTGGAACTCCAAATAAAAAACCACCCCCACCTGCTCTTTTGCGAGACACTTCGCTAGGTTACAGCCGGTAGATTCCACGTCCTACAAGCCCTAGAAAACAAAAACCACCTTCAAAATCCGTCCACGCAAGCCCTTACGCAAATGGTACTCTCCTGACCCTGACGGAGTCCTCAAAATACAAATACCAAAAACGAGTCCCATCCACTTCGCTGCGGAAGAACAAAACCATAACTAATCAAATGCGACCTTACATACTACCCAACAATAGTAAGAAAGCATTCATATGCCACTTGACGCACGAGAACCCCAAAAACGCTCCTAGCATCAAATTCCGGATTGTCGTTATGAACCTTTACTAGGAAGTAAGAGGTCCTGTAAGACAGCAATCCCTTCAGCCTTCAACCAGTTACTTCTCTGACTCTTTGTGAGTTGCACGGAAACCTGTCATTACACTATTAACAGGCCAACGTAATGCCGATTTCTGGAATTCTTAAACCAGACAAACAAGAAGCTTCAACAATGTGCAGTTTGAATAATACTCACAACGAAAGAACCCAAAAAATGGACCACTCGTACCTATGACAGTATCTTTTTCTGCGTAAGGCAAAGCCGATTATTTTTGTCACCACGACAATCAGAAAAAACACTAGGACCCACGGTCTAGGCAACATTTCTAAAACATAGCAACCATAAAGACAAATATAAAACGAAAAAAAAACGATCACAACAAATAAGAAACATAAAAACCTGGCAGTTTTACATATGAGATCATAACAACATGTAACGCAAAACTACAAGAAATAAAAAACAGCTTCTGTGACTGCACCGTTCAGTAACTGAATCTAACAACAAAAGAGTAAACTTCAAAAGAAAATAACCACAGAGCAAAATACACTTTCAGCCAAATCTGTACCGCGTTAAAGACTCTCTTCAGTTTGAAGCAACACTTTGTAAAGGCTCTATAGTAACTCCACTAGTCAACGCAACTTGCCCCTTAAGCTGTTCGGAAATGGCAGTTACCTTAAGAATATGCTCAGAATCAAGCTGCAAATTATTGAATAGTTCGACAGCTTGCACAGCGTGAAACTTGTTAGCAAAACAAACAACACCAAAATCATCCTCGAAATGAACAGAAACTACGTTGAAATTATGGAATATTGCAGCCAGTTGATACTGGTTGAAAGTTGTTGGAAACCCAGTGATTCTTATTGAAGCAGTTGGCCACTCTCGATCAACTAAAAAGTTTTAAACTTCTGTTAACTAAATAAACAGACTAGATTTCGAATAAAACTTTTTTAAAGAATATTAACTGGTATACAAAAATTTACCAGTTACAAACCCTGGGCAGCAACTTACCGAACTCGCAAGAATGTATCACGGCCTGCACAGCATTCTCGACTCCATTCATCCTTAAAATTTGCCCCGGTGCCATGACTGTCTCTTTTGATGGCCCCACACGCAAATTACAGTGTCGATAACCACTGCAGTAAAGCAGTACAGATAACCACAAAAAACGTTTAAGAAAAAAATCAATACTGCTGGATTCAATTCTTAGACAAACAGAAATTAAATATTACAAAAAAGAACAAGATCCTACTCTGCCTGTGAGATTATGCTAGCTATACTACGAGAGATCCAATGAAGTATGTTTGTGAGCACTTCATGTAAATCGTGATTTGCAAACTTTGAAAGAGCATTTTCTAAAACAATTCCTTGTCTAATTTTGCCAATGTGACCAGATAACTGCTTCATCCATTCGTAAACCACTGAGTTCTGAGAAGGTAAAATTTGAAAAATCAACATTACGCCTGGATGCTCTGCAAATAAATTGACACTGTGAGTAGAAAAAATGATAAATAAAGATCAAAAAATTGAAACATTCATTTCCTGCCGTAAACAGTAAGCCTGATGTCTGAAATTGCTGTAAAACTTACTCTCAGCAACCTCTTCATACGCAGCTACAAAAGCATCATAATTTGATGGCTCTACATGTAAAACAGTTTCTGGTTTATGATCGAATTGGTGAGTGAAACCACTTTTAAATCCCTCAACAGTAAGTGCCTCACACAGCCATATGCCAAACTCTCTAAACCATTAAAACTCATTCCTATCTAGAAACAGAAAAAATTCCGCATTTGTCACAGAGGAAAATGCACAATTAAGAACTATAACAGCTGTACACGTAATCAAAAACAGTAAAAAAATACTTACTCCAGCTGTTTCAGCAACGAATGATCATCGATAGAACAAACCATAGCCCATTTCATAGACGTGCTTCTCGGCATTGTTCTTCCAAAACCCAACTCTCCCTAAACAACACTGTCAGTTTTTCGTCAAATCATAAGCTTGCGTAGAGGATTGCATGCCCAGCGGAGGAACTCTCAAAGTGATTCCCACTACTACGCTGGATTCTCGCACCTGGAGTTTCAGTCCTCTGACTGCAAACCCCTTATCTCACTATCAGTTTGGCCAACGCTCACAATTCCCAGAAATGGTGAAACTAAACAGCTAGAATGGAAATAAGCAACAAGGCTTATGATACAGATACTACAACGTAGATGAGTGAAGAACTGAAGATTATAATGCATCGACAACTACAAATATATGTAAGTTATTTGCAAAAGCAACTTGGGCAGCTAGAGACCAGGAAGCTCTGCGCCGTCACATTCAGTGCGCCGCTACCAATCTGACAGATTAAGAAGCAAAAACCGGCAAGAACCGAAGATGAGTCGTAGTTAAAGTCAAAAATTTAAATTAGTCATGGCAACTCAGAGAAAAAATTTTGCGGGAAATGACAATCACAAAAATAGGTTCGTTTTATTCCTCTACAACTTTGTTTTTGGCAGGGTTCCACTATGCAGAATTGGTCTGGCCTCACTACTGTTCTTCTGGATTGAACTTTGCCGAACGAAGATCGATTGGGAATGTTCCTTACAATGGAGTCTAAATGGCGAGCTTAGGGGATGTGTTGTAGGAGTGAAAATTGGAGAGAAAAGTTCACTGTATGCAGTCGAGCCAAAAAATAATCGAAAAGAAAGGCGAAATATGAAATTGACGGTGGATGGTGAACCCCGAGTAATTTGCGAAAGACAATAAAACGTAGAATACTCTTAACTTTGATGCAGTTCCTGGTGTCTTGAATTTAGGTCCACTTTTTTTTGATCACCGTAAAGTTATAACAACAAGAATGGGGTAAAGGTTAAGATGAAGGTTATCATGAACCACCTTATTGATGCTGAGCAAAACTTAATAGTCTCTACTAAAATTCAGATTCATTTATTATAAGGCATCAGTTTCTGCTGGTAGATGTCACCACGACAAAAAGTAGAAGAAGCCGGACAACTGCTTTCTATTATAGGCTTCTTTTCCCAGTATCCTGCTTTCATTTTTATTTTTTAGCTTGTATACATGGCCTAAAAACGATCTGACGAAATGGCGGAAAGAATAAAGCGACATTTTAGCGTTAGACAGCTGGTAGGCTGAATGTACAAATCTGGAACTGCCACAGCTATATAAGCGGCGCCGAAAACCATGTATATGTATATGAAAAAAGTTAGATTGACGGTCAGAAAAAAGGCAGGTTGGTTTGAAAGTGGGGACGATTTAATGTAATAAAGCCGAAACTCCTTATTTGCTTAAGTATTTATTCATTTTTTATATGTCTTTAAAGCTGCTGATTTATTTATGACATGGTCACCTCAATGTTTTAAATTTTTTTTGTTCTGAAACTTTATTTTGACAACGGGACGTTTAGCTTTATTTTTGCCTGTTACTTTGTTTACATTTTATAACAATTTACATAGGTTCTGCCATGCGATGGGTACTGTTGTATTTTGAAATATGCCAGAAGATTCCACACTTATAGAAGCGGACGAAGTGATATTCGTTCCAGTCGCCAGACTTTTCGTAATTTTCCCAAGTCAGATGTCACATCTTCTGGCAAGCGATAATATTAATGTAATAACGACACTTTCGGGGACATCCGGAACCGCTGCTTTTATTGAAATCATTCAAGTAGACAACTACTATACTTCAGCCTTTTCCTAAACAGTCCCAAATTGCAACTGAATGCACCTTATAGGTCTTTATCTTATTCTTTCTTGAGGTTAGTCAAATAGTTCCCTCAAAAATATTTTAAGAAAGCCAAAAGGTATTAATATTGTGTTATTTTGCTTTTAGCCCATTTCTTCTCCCATAATAGAACTGCTGATACTCTTACAGTCACTGCCTTTGCGGCTATCTCCTACAATATAGACTTATTTCATTGTTCTGGTAAATGATTTATTAAGGCCTCTGGCATCATTAGTAAGGGAGTTCCAGTATATGCTGTGAGAAGGCAAAGATGTCGAATACTTAAAGAATATTTACTCACTGACGGACACGACGATGCACGGCCATAATTTTTTGTCGACGAGTAGTGAGATTTACAGCAGTTACTTTTCGCACTATTAGAAACGGTGATGTAGAAATTCCGGATTACGAGGGGGATCACCTTTTTTTTGAAGAGCAACTCCGTTTAACTTTGCACGATTCAACATTTGAAAGGTTGTTTTTTTTTTCCTTTTCTGAGCTGCCAGAGTAGAAATGTCAGTTTTTTCTCATCAGCAAAAATTTTCTTCTAAGCTAAAGTTATGTTAGAATCATGCAGTGTGATATATCATACTTTTTTCAGTCATTGTTTCATGTTTTATAGCATTGAGGGTTAATAGGCCTAGCCAGCAAGTTTAGGAAGTTGGTAAGAGACTCCGAAAAACTAAATTTAGCTACGATCTATATTTCGTTAACATACAAACGTAATTCTACCATGCTCAGTTTAAAGGAATGCAACTGAATGATTTTTGGGTAAGCCTACGGTTTGAGTTACCACTATCCCTAGTCAGCTCCGCCTTTATCATACATGAACGTTTAAAACTTCATTACTTTTTTACAAGTTAAAACAGCAATAAATCTGGGCAAAACTCAAAAATGTCACAAGAATACAGTTAATGGGCAAGGCAAAAATAATACGAAAGAAGCCAATACAGGAACTCAATTACATACTCTGCTTCAAAGCTATATACAAGGCAAAAATGTAAATATGCCTCATAAAGCATAGACAAAATTGCAAAACTTTTGTACGCTAAAATTAACTAATATAAAAGATTACGAAAAAAACACTAAAAATACGACTTCTTAAAATCAAAACAATCTTTAAAAGTGCATAGTAAAAGTTTCATAAACTTTAATCATTACTAACGGGGCGTAATAAGTCAGAACCACCAATAGCACCAAGAAATCAAGAAGTTCTTCGATGATAAATAAATAACCTTCTTGAGAATTCTAAGAGATGCAGATCTTCACCAGTAGAAAGCTAAGTACCATATAAAGGAATATAAGTATAAACATCCATATATACATAATAATGCGATAAGCAGTTTCGTGAAAACGACTTTGTAACAGCAACGAAATAAGCTTTGAAGTAAACCGGGCGTAACAACTTAGTCCCTAAAGCTTTGTTCAATGACCCGACAAACATTAAGAAAATTGTCCTACCAGAGCACATTCAAGGCCTAACGCGAATTTTCAACAAAATTTTTTGTAACCAAAACAAATTACCAACTTTAATCGAGTGAGCCAATGCAAGCGTAGAAATAAATAGAAATTTCACAGCGAAAAGCTTATTTAAGCAACGAAGACGACTCCGGTTCGCTTTGTTTCATTTTTCAATGTTAACTCAATAAAAAAAATGAGGTAAAACAAAGCGAACTTTATATGACATGCCAGAATTGTTTCAAGAGATGTAACATCCCCTAAAAGATTTCTTCATCGTTCACGATGCTTTCTATTTTACCTAAAAACTGCGACTGGTTGGAGCTGTGTGTTTTTGTATCAAAAGCAACCGTCTGGCCACTGTTTCTTTTGAAGGCTAAGGCGCCCACACTCTGACTGCGCGTCCGCGGAACGACGTCCTGAAAGCGCTCCCGCTGCATCACCGAAATGCTGTTGTAGCGATCTAAAGTGTGGTAATAAAAATTTGAAACTTCTTGTCTGTAAGTAAACGCGTACTGATATACTATTGAGGCAGTCAAGGAAAAAAGGAAGATAATGTTCAGCAGAAGGCGCAGAACTGCTCCGTAAGATAAGAATAAATTTAAAAAAAATGCCGATTTTCTAATAGTAGCCTTGCCACAAAAAAGTAAGCAGGAGTCACTTTCAGCACGAACTATCAGCATGCTATAGCGCAGAAAATAGCGAAAAAAATTATAAAAAGTTTGTTGTAAAGTGCTGGAAATCTCTCATCATCTCAAATTTGCAATCTTGATTTCCTGTTCCTCAGTAGTAAGCAAGACCAAGCAAAGAATAGCAAAAAGATTAGCGTAACCACAGATCATAATTGCGAAAGTAACGTAGCAGTGAAGTCAAAAAACACAAACCAGTTTGAGTGCCTCTAGTGCTAAATGTAATAACAGTAAGCTCGTTTAATCAGTATTATCACGCGCTATACTATAAAATATTGCACAAGTCTTTAAAATAATTTGCTAACGCAAACTGAATGACTATCATAGAAAGTCGTTTCAATTAACATGACTTACGAAGAGTTGGAGTAACGTGACACACCGCCAGACAGCAGGCTCAATCCAGGTCGACGTATCAACGTAGGTAAACGCTACAAGCAAGGAGCTAATTACGAGTGAAACCTTCCATTGGATGGGAGGTGTATACACAACAGACTGTAGATACAACAAACAAGTGAGTAAAGTATATTTATAACAATTGTCCATACCTTAAGTTACGTTAGATTCATTTAGACGAATGTAAGTGCCTAATGCTAGAACAAGGATACAGAAGAAATGAAAAGAGCGTGGTGGAAAATGAAGAGTAAGACTCACAGAACATCGCCCAGGAGAAACTGCTGATGCGGCATTTGGATGTGGCGAATCAAGGAAGTCAGCAGATCGAGAAGACGACATCGACAACCTCCCCTTCATGGTATCAGATGGTAGTGCGGAAACATGCTCTATAATGAAAAAGTATACTGTTTGTAGCTCCCATAAAAAATGTTTCATTCTCTTACAAGCTTCCTTAGTATTCTACACTTCCTACTTGTCTGTAACTGATACACAGTCAAATTAGGACTAAGACCTCATAAAAAACCGAGCTGATGCGATCGCACGACTGAAAAGGCAAAGAATACTGAGGAAACTTACGAAACCGAAGAGCATGACCGGAACAGTCTGACTGGCTCGATGGCTTCCAGAGGTTACATTCTTCTCGAAGCGCTTCAAAGAAATTCAATTTAACGAAGAACAGGAAGCAAATACCGACCCACAAAACAAAAGGTAGAAGATAATGGAAAATTCAAAAACCAATTTCAAAAAACGAAAAAAACCTAATTCTTGCTGGATCGCTTTCCGCTGAATATCTACTAGGTCAGCACCTGCCACTGAGCTGGATTTAATTACAGGAGAAGAATTTCTTTTCATGCTTGAGAAAGAACCAGAAGAGAGTCGCGCATCCTAGTAAGTAAAATTTTTAATTCCATTTTGCAAAATGCAATAAATCTAAAAAGGTTGAGAACTGATGTCATACTCTTCAAAATTTTACTTTATCAAGGACTACTGTGGGGGGGACGCGAGCTGTATTTGTCTGCTTCATTGTGCTTGGAACAGTAGCAATACCGAAACGCTCAGAAACACGAGGAGAGGACTGAAAGAAGCTGTCTTAAGGTAACCTCTCAAAAACAAGAAATGGAAACTGCAGCTATTGCGACGTATGAGCTTCTGGCCAAAAAGTAACCCTTAACTCACTTCATCGACAGAATACTGTTTGATTCCTGCTTTTACGTCTTCGGCACATTCTCTGACCGCCGTCAGATCATACGAAAGTGGACGAACCTTCTCGATTGCCTTTTGCTCTGCAAAAATATCCAACTACCAGGAACAGTACGACAAGCAAAATTTGGAAAAGTTAAAGCTAGTGGAAATGAACCAGTAATAATTAATAATTAATAGGACTTATATAATCACCATTAATGTACTAAAGTAACTTAATCGACTACATATAAAGCATCAAAAAAATCCCAACGAAACTATGAAATTAAAATGGTGATAAAACTAAAAATTAAAAGGAACACGACAAATAAAACCAGCAACACCAAACTACAGCAAAAAAACTAAATAATTCTATCAATATCAAACAAATTTTTCAAAATGCTATCAATTTGTTTTCAATAAGTAATAAAGTCCTTGCACATTAATGTGAAGGTGCAGCAGTACTCTATGCAACAAACTAAAGCTAATAAGTGAAAAGCTTGAACAAGTGCAACAAAAACTACAACGGTGGGCCAATTGTAGTGTCTTACAAAATGCAGTTTTTTCCATAGAATGTCTAACGAAATGAAATGGAGCGCTAGAAAGTTAAAAATTTCAATGTACTTCATTCTATTTTCCATCAGATGTTTTTTTGAGTGATTAGTATTACCAGTCAAAAAAGTCAAATAATATAACACTCTGGCGACATTGCTTTGCAACAAGATCGAAGAATCTGCTAGAAATTGAAATAAATTTAAAAACCTAGAAGATAACAGGAATCTCATAAGAGGCACTATTTTGCAAAAAACAACCAGCTCTACAAAGAAACAGCAGCAGATGGAGAACAGCAAGCACCGCGGGAAATGTAAAGAATGTCTGAACCTGTCCAAGAGGAAAATGCAGGCAGAGCACAATAAGACGTCAAAGTAGACTGAAGTTGCGGAAGGTGCATGATGGAAAAGAACCTGGAGTTCTACTTTCAAAAAGGACTAAATCTATATACTTCCAAGTAAAAAAAAAAAAAGTTGTTTCAAACAATGCTGTTCTCCACGATATTTTTAGATGAGAAAAATAACGTTTCTTTTTATGGTGTCAGGTCTGTGCTGCTGCCAAGCATAAAGGTGCTAAAATGTCCATTGCGTACGCCCAAAAACGAATTACACCATCCTCCTTACCAAAATACTGTTACTGGCGATAAGGCTCAAGCGACTCTATTCGACTAATCTACACACAAAAAATGTCAATCCAACAGTTTCACTCTGCAGCAGAATCATTTTACCTAGACAGATGGGACACTTCAATCGGCCGACCCTGTAGATCCCACGAAAAACGGTATATTTATCAAAGTCTCTACAAAACAGTTCAGCATGCAAAGATTAAAGAACATATGAAAACTCTTTTGCTATGAGGCACTATAAATATCATGTTCTGCTTCTGAAAATCATAAAAGTTTTCACCTCCAAATCCTTGTGGCTTTGGATACTTCAACTATTAAACTCAGTAAGGATACCTAGCTGTCAAGTTCACGCAAAACTTCCAAGCGGTCAGGTAAATCGCAAAAAACTTTATTCCCCAAAAACGTCGCGTCGTCTTACCAGCTAGGGACAACCCGCCATCCTTCGGTCAATCCACTGCAACTAAAACCCCTCAGGAAGTTACTTTTTATTAGACGTTAAATGAATGACTTCAAGTTCTGTATCAAAAAGTTTTAAGCCCATAAAACTTCCGCATCAAAGTTATGTTTTCAAATTCATTAGAATCTTAATCGCCCGTGACTTCTTTACCTAAAATAATTACAGCATCGTTACCAAACCAACAATAAATTTTGCTATAAGGATGAACATAAACCAAACCTTATAACAACTTGAAGTTTATTGGTGAGAATTTCGTATTTTAAAGTCTTTTAAAGCTTATAACGTAGAAAAATATCCGTGCACCAGTCCGCTGGCCTTTTTTTGGATTTCTTAACTGTGGTGCAGTAAAACTTGCCGTCCCCTACCACGTCATAATTTGGTAAACGCTTCAGAATCTTCCATCATTTTCACCGAAAATCACTTTTAAGCAGGGTTTCACAGAGACTTTCCACCACACAACCGTTGTGGAATTTTCTGGCATTTTTTAAAGAGAAATATAGCTGGAAAAGATTTGCAGTAAACAAAAATGCTGAAACCTTCAACGGTCTTAGCATTAAGTGACGCTCACTTTGGCTTCAATGAAAAATTAAGCTTCCACGGCAACTGGAGTACACAGAAATGCGGTAGTTTACTGCACATGCTACCTAAATAGCAAGAAATTCGGACATTCCTGTTGAAAACGAATGCTAACAGCAATCAGTGTTTTCAAAACATTGGAGAACACAAGGAACTATTTCAAAGCAATGAAAGCAGGCAACAGTAAGATACATAAGCCGTCTGAAAAACCTTTCACTAAACAAGCACAAGCACTGCTGTACCCAAAATAAAAGCTTACAAAATTAGAATTCCAACTAAAAATCTTAGCAAAATTTAGAAACGTAAAGCCAAAATTGGGAAGAAAGCAGTGTGCAGTTTCCAGCTTTACTAAGGCAAAGGCTAAACTAGAAAATTAGAACCCTGTGGAAAAAAACAGCCGCCGTGTTAGTACAACAAAGAAAAAAGGAAAGTTTGCAACCCAGGAAAATAGATAACAACTAGTCAAAAGAACCAAACAAAATAGAAAAAAGTGAAAGCCTTAAAATAACTAAGAGAAATTCTGCTAGCCATCGCTTTTTATATAAGAAAAAACCGTACCCGAGAGCGCTCCTGATTCTAAAGGATATTCAGGAACATCATAAAATTCTTCGTCACTAGACGTATCTGACACAGCGCTGGGAGGCAATGTCAGACCCTTATGTTCTTCTGCTCCAAAAGAGCCATTTGTTGATTTCAAACTGTTATTCAAATTTACCGACCGTACAAATTCCAACTCCCAGTCCTTGTTCTGTAAACACTCTTCTTCCTCTTCTCTTTCATGCCTACCTTCTTTGATGTCAGAAAGGCATGGACACTTTTTTGCGTCAGAATCAGATGTTATTTCAAAAAGCTTTTCAGCTTTCTTTTCTAAAAGGTAATCGTGAGAGCAAAATGCATGCAAATTTATGTTAATAAAGCCATAATGATTACGTTTAACTTTGCCAGGAACCTTTGAAAATCAAATTTTTCAAGGTAACACTCTATCAAAAAACGCGAAAGAAGGAAAACAAAAGAAAAGGCCATTAAGTTTCTTTATCTTAAGACACCCCTAATGCCAACTTCCTCCCATAAACTTCATAACTGCAAAAACAAGGCAGTTTAAAAAACTAAAAAACTGCTAATTAGAAAAAGTATCTCAACAAAACAAAAAACCGGCATCAAACCAAAATAAAAAAGGGAAGTACGGAGAGAAGAAGCATGTAATTAATTTGATCTAATCAAATTTTAAAAAACAGCGAACTGTCAAGGAGAATTAGTTCAGTCTTTAGTATTTTCATAAAAAGGTGCGGAATGAACCTATCTTGAGTATTACTTTTCACTTATAAAAACATTTCAATTGCGGTAGATACTTGTACCGTACTAGTAAAATATGTTCTGAAAAGTGCTGGTGTTTTATAAATCTTGTAAGATTATCTTTCCAGAACCAAATCAGGCCCCCCAAAAATATCAGTTTTATGTTTTTTTTTTTAATGTTTTCTAGAGGAGAAAATAATCCAGA
>UXUI01008445.1:0-13667 GCA_900576705.1 Enterobius vermicularis
TATATATATATATATATTTTAAATTATTTAAACGTAGGAACGTCCAATATTTGTCACCTTTTACATTTCAAGGAGACATTCTAGCCACTTTTCTAAAAAATTCCTTTCAATGTGAGAAAGAATCCGGACTTTAAAAGTTCTTCATCAATTTTAACTGGAATTAAAGGTAAAAATCGGCCAATATTGTTGCAGAAGTAAGTGTTTAAAAAAGCAGAAATAAAACTGTAATCAGTCTTCAAGACAACTAGAAGTACAAAACCAAATTTAATTAATTTTTTTTCACTGATTACAGTACTGAAGAAAAATACGGTAAAAACGCATGCTTTTCTAAAACCAAGAAAAAAATGACTTATTCCTTGACCAAACTTCATGCAAAATGATCTTTCTTCAAAGGTAGTAAAGAAACATTTCAGCAAAAACAATATGTGGACAAGCTTTTTAGCTCTTGTGCATCCGTACTAGAGAAGCTATAAATGAAAAAAACATAGAGATCAAAAATCATGAAAATATCCTATTCACAAAAGGTGACCTTAGAAAATATTTTTCATTTCTTATAATCCACTACTCAAAGTCAAATCTTTGAACTCTCTTGAAGAGATTCCTAGCATCGAATACATAACATTTCCTCAATTTTAAATTATACCAGAAAAGAAGTTTAAGTGCCGCTTAAATCGAGAACTTCTCAATCCAAAAACACATTTTCTTATTCCTCAACTTCCCCTTGACTACAGTGAGTTTTAAAATATTCGGGTACATCCGGTGGCTAATCTATAATGAAAAAAAGAAAGAATCCACAACATTTAAAATCTTCATGGCTCCTAACGTTTTAAAGACAAAGGAAACCATTATAGGTGAAGCGAATGGATTTCTAAAAATTAATAACATCAGTGAGTTACTTCAGCAGTAAAAATCATTACTTTACACTAAAAATCTGCGCATGAACATTAGCTGGAAGCCTAGAGCTAAATATAAAATGAGACTTTGTAATGCTCTCAAATTGTATAAAAAAATCTTTCACTCGAAAACAGAATAATAATAATAATAATAATAATAATAATAATAATAATACTTATGATTAGTTTTAAACATCAATTTTATGGTTTGAATGTCAAAGTAACCCAGTTACTCAAGAAAAATAAGTATTGAAAACATTTCTGGTTTAGCATATCCAATCCGCAGACGACTTCTTGGTTTCATGTCTACAGGCCAAGGTAGCGTTTTAGAGAACCCAAAATAACTTAATTACCTATAAGCTAAACTATGTCACCTTAAAAAGCCACCTGATGCCCAGCACTTTTATTTAAAACAACAACTTCCTTACAACATTTGCTGCCATTTGCACTGCCGTTGATATGGGTCATAAAGTCGTAAAAAATAAGCACGCTTCTCATAGTCTTTTACTAATGCAATAATGCCAGCCGACTGATGCATCCATTGGTTTGGTCGACGTGGATCCGACCTCAGCAACTCAATAATTCCTGCGGCTAACGAATAACGGCCATTACCAAGCAGTCCAAAAAAGGTTGCGTTTTCAACATCAGTCAGTAATGAAGAACCTGTATTTGATGGTCGCTCACTGCAAAATTTCAGATTATCAAATTAACTGTTAGTGTACTTGTTTTTTTTACAGTCGTAGAAAAAAAAAAGTAAAAAAATCATATTATACCGCTTTTTTAACCGCGGCTGTTCATTCTGTCGGAACGGCCGACTAATTTCGTTCTTCTCCATTGACAATAAACTTTACTTCCGAAAAGCAACCTACAACACATTGCGACCAACAATTTTAGTTCCTAATTTAAAAAAATTAGATTTTTTCTGTTCGACGCATTTCTGACGCAGATATGTTGAAAAAGTTAGACTTCAAACCTTTCTGCAAAAATGCGATATTCCAAAAAGTTAAGAGACTTCATTAATACCTTTACGGTTAGTGTCTTTATTTGTAGGGGTTAGCGTTCAAGGGTATAACGATCAAGCGTCCTTAGCAAAACCCTAAAAAAAATTAATCTGATTAAAAACTTTACTAAAGTGATATATAAACTTTTAGACACTTCTAAAAAATACAAAAAAAAAAAAAATTACGATGATAATAGCATTGTAATTATAGGAATAGTAATTTTAGCAGCAGTAACGATGGTAATGATAACAATAGCGATAACAATAAAAATAATAGTAAAAATAGTTTTTATAATAATAACAAACGACTAAAAAATTATGTTGTTGATAAAGGCTTTCCTGCAAAAATGTGAAATGCAAAAAAGTTAAATAGAGTTTCCCGTGTGCTGCAACAAAAAAAAAATATTGTAATCTTATTAGGAGCTTTCTTGAAGTGTCATCTCCGATCCATCCAGTAAATCTTTCCTCTTGAACCAAAGCACTATAGTTTCAAAAAAACAATTTTAAAAAAACTTTAAAACAAAAAACAAGAAAAACACCATAATTCTGAAACACAAAATTACTCATTTAAAGGTAACTAATAATGTTAAATATTATCTTACTGTTGTTAACTGCAGTCAAATTTTTGCGACTACCGGAAACAGTAAGGCCGTCAGAACGCTGAAGATGAAAGATAAAGAGTCTGACTCATTCATTTTATCACCAATAAACAATGATTACAATTAAAGAACTGTAGCTGTTAGATGACCCTTCAAAAAGCATAATGAACAAATCAATTTCCCGTCTTTAAACTACAGCATCTAAGTAATGAAGTCTGAAACCTTCTTTCTATAACAACCGCATTTCATCGACAAATGCCACAGTATGTGTATTCAATGAAAAATAAATAAAAATGAACAAACAAAACTCTAAAATTCGACATTTTGCTCAAAGCCGATATGTTTAATATGTTGTGTAACAAGAAAGACATATGAAGACAAAAATTAACCTCTCAATCAACAGATATCATGAAAAAGCTTTACAGGAAAAAAAAAACAATTGCTACAAAGCCTTCCTTTAACCCAAAAACAAAAATAAACATATAAAGTCAATTTTTCCAAAGTGATCACAAAGATTTTCCTATGCCCTCATCTAAAATTTTAGAGTTCTTTAACAAAAATTTTCTAATACTTTTTGACGATATCAAAATCCACTTATGAGCAACGATAACAAAAACAACTTATCCAATGCTTACAACAAATCATTTTGAAAAAAGCTTCACAGGCTGAAAAACAATTCTTTGTTTCGTTTTTCCATCAGAAAAAATGAAAAAAAAAGCAACCGAAAAAAAAGTATTCACAGCAAGGGAAGAACTCAATTCTAGCAAAGTTGCAAATGATTTAGAATTTATTTAACAACAACAACAACAACAACAACAACAAAACGCACTAAATGTTTCAATGTATCGGCATCAAATATGATGTTATTTGACAATTAACTTCAACGAAAGTTATTTCATGACCTCCAAAACAGAAATCAAGAAAAAGAAAGAAAAAGAAAAAAACAAAAAAAAAAAAACATAAGAAATAATTGAACTACCTTGAACACTAAAAATCTATTCGCATTTTTAAGGCAGTACCAAAAAAATTAACTTCTCCGCAACGCTTGCCTGACGGCATTCAGTCTTAGTCGACAAACTTGCTTTTTCACCAAACACCTCTGCTAGTCAGACAATAACGAAAAAAAAAGCCTGCCAAAAAGTAACAAAGAAAAAAAAAACACAGAAGAACCAAAAAAAACGTTTTAATTAATAAAAGAACTTCTTTCTTCATCAAAAGTTACAAGTAGCGCAGAAAAAAAAAAATTGAATTTTTGCACCTGACTGAAACACAATCACTGCGATCATCAAAAATGATATTTCTAAGGCTACAGCTAGAAAACTACGTTGTCATCAATCTACCCTTAGTCAACAGGCACTAAATTTTCCTCAATTTATACTGCAACATCCAGTATAGCCACGCTTAAAGCCAAAAGAAAAAAGAACAGAAAGAACATTCAATATCTGTACACCCGTATATCCTTCGTAAACAACAGCTCAAATTTTCAAACCTTTTCTAATCCTCTTCTTCATTACTGATCATTTTCATCCTTTTCGTTTTTTCCTTTCGTTCCCTCTTCTTCTTCTTCTCATACAAATCATTTCATTATTACACTACTTTTTGAGGCAGTAAATCTCTCCCAGTATAAAAACTTCTACACTTATACCATAGTGAAAAAACCACAAAAAATTTTTTGAAATTCAGATTAAATATCATTGAGTAAATATAACACACGCAAAAACTACTAAGAAGTAAGAACTGAAACGTAAGAAAGAATAAATAAATGAGGAGAATTTTAATGGAAAAGTACATTTAAGCAAAAACAGAAGAGAAATAAACACAAGTTCAAAGAAAATTTAAACAAAAATAGAAAAAAAATGATTTCAGCTTTTTTCCCTACAGATATATAAGAGAAGCCTTTTAATTTATCAGTAAACAATTAGCGTTCCGCGCTTTCACTTCAGTTACCCATATCACTGCTATCAGTGTCAAATAACTAGAAATCCTTACCAAATCACTTCTGCCTGCCAAAAATTACATTAGTCTTTCTAAAAACTAACAATTCATAATTCCATCAGAAAAAGCAAAAAAGAAAGATTCAAAACTAAGAGGCTTGACAGTGGTTAAACAAATGCTTCTAAACGACAGTAGAGCTCAAACAGTTTCAAGACTATGGGTCACCATTCAAAGTACATCCGGTTTCTTGCGCCTTTTAACCTGCAGCGCACCAAATCAAACTCACTCTTCAAACCGACAACTACCAGTAACATCCGTTCTGCTGCCGGAAGATGCATAAAACTTCCTCGAGAACAACAACAGCCACAGCTCTGCGAACATTTAAGAATACAAATCTGATCTGTATCAGCAAAGAAATGTCATAAATTTATCTACAGATCAAAAATTGTCAAAAATCTGTGCTACGAAGAAGACACGATGAAGGAAAATGTGTAGCCCAAGTAAAAAAATAATGAAAAAGGAAGAAATGCCATATTACTGTAGCCGTTTAGAAACCCTTTAAAACGTCCTCTTATTGAAAGAAACTACAAATGATAAAGAGGAGAGAAGACGATAAATAAGAGAAGAGAAAAAAAAATAGATGAATCAAGAAGCATTCATAAACAGGTCAGATTTATATTAAAACAGAGGTTGCTCATTCATTTCCTTCTACCGCCTTCTGTAAAAAATGTCATACTCCGTTGTCATAATTCTGTAAAATTTGTCAAGTGATGAAATTGTTTTGACAAGCATGTCTTTTTTACCATTATAAACTCCTCCAATAACCTACAACAGTCAGAAAAAATCACTCCGCAATATCTTTGAAACTTCATTCAAAGATATAAAGAGCAACAATAAAGTGCAACAAATGTTAAACTTAACCAAACTAAGTGTCCCATAAGACTTTTCCCTGAAAATCAACGCCTCTTCCTTGTGTCAGAATTACTGTTTTATCCATCTACTAACAACCAGAAAAACAGTACTGAATGTTCCTCTAAAACAATGTAGTTTTGAGTAAATTTTATGGCTGCCAGATTGAAATGCCAAACAATCTTGTTAATGAATACTCCACGCAATAAATTTTCTTGTCAAAAAATTTCCACCAATCCCTCATAATTATATCTATTTCCAAGTAGATCACAAATAAATTTCAATTTTTTATGCCGTGTTGCAGAGAAATTTTTGAATTCCTCTTTTTTTTGTTTTATTCTCTTCCTTTATGTCAAAAAAAAAGAAGAATTAAAATTTTGGTTGAAACTGCTGCTGGTTCATGATACCTCATCGACGTTTTCGCAAACAAACTGCACCAGATACAATTATTGAATTATTCTTAAATTTATCCTCTCGCCCTTCTTTTTCTTCTGTTATACAAAAACAGTTCTTTATTCATAGCACTGTCTACTCTGTTACCCATCAGCTAAAAGGAATAATGCACAAATAAAAAACATGTTGAAAAAAATATAAGCAGCAATATTCATTGTCTAGCCAAACCACAAACGCAAAATCTTAGAAAGCAATAAAACAGTCCACTAAAAGATACACCATTCTATCGCCCAAAATATTGTACTGAAAACACGACATAAGAATTTCTGAAAAGAATAAAATCAAAAATATGAAAAAAGCTTCCAACAGACAGAAAATTCAAAATGCCCTCTTCCAGTATAACTTCTGTATGCCAAATATTTTGATAGGTATCCGTTACTTCAATAGGCCAGCTTTGTTTCCAATTTAAGGTGCTTACTGATGTTGCTTGAATAACAAAAGCGATGGACAAATTCAATTCTAAAACGCAAAATATGCGTACCCTCCAAACTACATGTAGCATAAATTAATTCAAAAGAACTCCAAATTGTGGAAATAGAAACAAAGAAAATCAAATTTTCCCCAGTAGTATGCATCCAACAAATTCAAGTATAAAAAATTACTTTTCTCATCAGAATCGACAAAAAACCGGCCATAAAACGACCGGAATAACGATGATGATGAAGTCCAGTAAGAAAATTTGCCAAAGTAAAATTTAAAACCAATTCAAAAAACCAAAAAATACGGCAAGAAATGTTACATTAACACAATGCACACTATACAGTTCACGGATGACTAATAAAACTATATTCAAGCTTGCAAAACCATTATGTTAGAATAGTATGCAACGGCAACTAGAGCAGAAGTAGTGCCGTTCCAGGTTCAATTCTATTCCATGATTTCAGTTATTTAGCTCTTACCCAAAGCAATTTTTCGCCATGAAAAAAATCTTGATAAATTTACGTGTACTCTGCTTGAAAAAGACCGATAAACCCGCTTATCATAATTTTCCAATTCGCAAACCACAAAACTATAACCAGTCTTCCTCCATTCCAACCGTCATTTTTACATAGTCTACTGCGACAAACACTACTGATACTTTTGTGATCAATAAAACCATTCAAGTGCACATTTATTTTAACAGTTAAAGAAAAATCATTAATACACAAATGATATTCGCGAATGTCAACAAAAACTACGCGTTAACTGTAGAAACAGAGATGAATTGATCAGAAGACCTTCTGTCAAAAAAAAAAATTTGGCTAATTTGAAGCACGATTTTTTAGGTAAGCATTATCTAAGTAAAACACGATTAATAGAACAGGTAAATAAAACTTCTCTTCATGATGACTTATTACAGTTCTAAGAAATAACATCTGTACATTTGGTAGTCATTTTACGACCACCAATGTCAAAATTATTACTGCATTAAATAACGTTTGGCAGAAAAGAATAATATACAGTTGTTTTCAAAAAACTATGGCATAAACTACTAAACTACCACAGTAAGCTACCGCGGCACATGCAAATTATAGTTAAAATATACTTTACCCGAATCGCAAAAATATCTATCAACAGCTATAATTCAAAATAAAAAAATTTTTTTACCAAACCAATCACTTGGTTTGATTGACTTTTTTAAACTATCATTATTTAGATGATAACAAGCAACAGGAACAACATTCAAAGATACGATAAGCATTGCACTCATATTTGGCACTCGCGTATACTGCATCTCCTAATGATGCTTCGTTTAAAAAACATTGAAATATCCTCTGTGCCATCATCTGGGAAAGGCAAAATAAGTATGAAGAACAAAAATACAAACAGAAAAAACAACGACCTAGAGAAATTTGCTTTTCATAGTATATACCAACCCACAGCAAGGGCCCCACTAAATTTTTAACCTCGATCTTAAAAAAGGAGCAAACCATCATCTTCATCTTTAAGCAATTAACGGCAAAAAGCTACACTTTAAAAAACACAGAATGTAAACAGGCAACTAACTAACATTTCTGAGCCAAAAAAATGTTTAATACTGTCATACAATGTCCACCAATTTAGAAAGCCACAAACCCGTAACCAAAAATAGAACTGTGAAAAAGTATTGCTTGCAAGTGAGGTGAAAATGTTTGAAGCAAAAAGAAAAAAAAAAAGAAATCAAAAGTCAAGATTGCCTTCATCGTCAAAATAAAGAATTCATATCATTAACTTCACGAAATTCTACCCTGCAACCAATGTTTAAAATTGCCTTTTATCTACTTTTTCGAATAAATCGATTTTCTATCGCAATAGTAGACAAAATTGTTCACGTATAAAAGTAAATGACTAGATTTTTATCTCATCGCTGAATTTCGACTTGAAAACAAAGTTTTTGAAGAGTCACAACGACAATAAGCTCAAGTAATAATCTTCCTGAAAAACCTGAAAAATGTGATCATTTACTCAAAAAAACCTAATTCTTTAGGATTGAGTTAAGTTCAAATGCAAACAGTAAATAAACTGCAAACTCGAACAAGTTCAGACAAATCACGTCTTAACTGTGTGTCGCTTAATTAGACGATTTATAGTTACACAAAGTAAAAAAAATATGCTTATTTTTTAAATAGTCGTTTCTAGGTAACAAACCAGAAATGAAGATAAGGTAGAAATGAAGCGACGGAATGACCTTGAAGATGATAAAGCCATGACAAAAAGACACTATCAATTTGATTTTCTGGTACCGCCACGGATTAAAGTGATTTTGAAACGAATAGGAGCTTTCAGATCAGTATTAAAAACGCGTAACTAACTGTATAATGTTAACTGATCTATGAAGAAGGAAAACAGAACAAAACACTAAAGCGCAAAAAAGTGAAACGCCCAAAGCATAAGGTACAAAACTGGTAGAAAATAAGATAAGACTTGATTAGAGGAACGTGATGTAAATTTGAAATACCAATCCACATTTACAACAAGAATTTAGTTTTTTCGAGAGCTTCTAAAAAACAGAGACCAACTGAAAACAAAGCTTGAGGGACAGGGAGCCATTTCTCAGCTCCTCTCCCAGTCAATTTAAAAAAAAATGACCCAGGCCCAGAAGTAGACATCTTGATATTGACCACAAATGACTTTTAAGATAAATTCCTTTAAGAACAAAGGGTTGCCTTTAAAAGTCCACAGTTCTAACAATCAACCCTTAAGCCTCGAGCGATAAATCTTGTAAAAAGTAACATGCGCGAATTAGTGTTAAAAATCAGAGAAGCACTTAATGACCTCACTACAAATTGCTTCATCCAGTGCAGGATCGTATACCCCAAAAAATTTGCGACAATTAAGCCCAAAATATTAAAATAGTTTCCAAACCTAAAAAGAAGTGAGAATCTAGGGTGTCGAAAATTTGCTTGAATAATGATTGTTTTTTCCACAGTAAAATTCACTAAAAAACTGCATTCAATTAGTTGTTTCCAAAAGAAAAATAGATCAAGGAGAAAAAGAGAGAAGAAATGAATAAAACTGGATGTTTTTTACCGACCGCAAAAACAGTAAATGAAAAAATTTTATCAAAAGCAGTTAAAAGAGTGAGTTCCTCTAAAACTACCAGCCCAAGTTGTTCTGTTATTTTACGAAAGTTCATCTCTCCAACAAACAACAGCCAAAAAAAAAGACAATAAAAGAAGTACCAGAATTGGGAACAGTAACAGACGAATGTGACTGAAGTCGACGTTGAATTTTGATGCACCCAATATCCAAACCTAATTTTCTGAAGTCTTACCTGCAGCACCTGAAGTGACAACCAAATTACAAAGTCTTCTTGGACCTTTCGAGGTGACGTTTAAAGCAAACTCACAAAAATAAGATATTCTAACGATAAACAAGCATTGACAAGAATCAAAAATATTCAGTCCAGTAATTCTTATTTTTTTGTATATTCATTAGCACATAAAGAGTAACACTAAATTAATGAAATGCTTCAGGAGATAAAAAGACATTACAAAACGCTTAAAATGTAACAGATATGATTCAGCGATATACATTAAATCAAATAAATTAATGGTGATAAATTAAAAGCAAAAAAAAAAATCCAACTTTCCCTCTTCACTAATCTTCCTTTCATACAAAACACAAATACACAACAGTTCACGCACGGTGTTTTGCCAAAAACCGTCGTAAAGCAGGCCTCAAAATACGTTGAAAATCTGTTTATAGGTGACAATGAAACATTAAACACAATAAATGTGGAGAAACTAACTATTAAACTACGACGAAAAATTGCTTCAAAAAAAATGACAGATTGCTGATTTGGCTTTTCTTTTTTTTTTTTTCATTCGGTCGCTTCGTTCTTCTTTTTTTTTTTTTTGTCTATTCGCTTTAATTTTAACTTTTGTACGCATTCGAATTTCATCCTCAACTTCTCTTACGGTTCTCGTGACGAAAAACATTTTGCCTCTGGCAAACGGCCAACGCAGCCCAGTAATGTATACAATTCTGTACAACAGCTCAGCTGGCGCTTGTGTAGGTCAGGATGACTGTCAGTTTAACGTGCTTTTGCAGACGTCTAATTCCTGATTATAAAATTAAAAAAGCAAATATGTCCACGAGTTTTTGGAACTGTGTGGTTTCTATCTGTAATTCTTCTTTTTTAATTGCTTGGATGGTATGATTTAGGGCTGGTGTATTTAGTACGTTCATGAGATTTTCGGTTAGATCATATTTTCTCCAGTTCCTAACATTCATATGTAATTAAACGTATGTGCTGACAAATCATTTATTTTTTGTTTGCTAAAGTCTCTTTGGAGAAGTGTTGTTGGCGCTTGAATTTCAGACGTTCCAAGCATCTGGAGCGTTTGGTAATGTATAGCTTCGAATCACTTAATTTTTAGGACCTGTACGATATGCATTTTGGGATTTCCAATTTTAAAATCAAAAATTTACATTAGATTCTCGAGAAAATAGAGTTCTTTTTTCTTTTTTGAATTTTTAAAGTTTCGCACAAATAGTGAACTGCTTTTGTTTCAACGCGATTTATGCACAAAAGTGGATTTAAATTTACAGCAGCTTAGTAAGTGGTGGAAGGCAAAGTTCGTGAGATTGGGAAAAGTCCAACAGAGAAAAGAAAAAAACTGGTGATAATGCTCAGACAGACATACTCGCAATGAGTCCGTTGCTGTTCATGGTTGTTTTTGTCAAGGGGGTGCATTAATGCGGATTGCGGCGACGATTTCATCACAGTTTTTCGTCTTCCCCTTTTCCATCGTAGAGTATCATTTGTGTAGCTGCTAAGGTCGATTGTAATTTCATTTAACCATATGGAAGGGGTACAGAACGAAAGTATCTTCTCGACAACTTCTGACTCATATTTTTTATAAGTATACTGCTCTTTACCTATAGTTAAGTGCAGGTGAGGTTTCAAAATCAAAAAGAAATGAAAAAGAAAAAAAAAAGGGAACAGGATGTCATACACGGTAATGAATCGTAGTCCGCATAGCTGAGTTTATATAAGTCCATGTTCCTCAGCAACTTTGTTCACCTGTCATTACGTTGTCAATTCAAAAAATGGTTTCGCCGTTCCTGTTTTGTTACTTAGCCAATGATGTGGATACTACCTACTGATTAAGATGAAATTTCAATGAACACCACGCTACATTTAATTACCTGGTGGAATCACTGTTTTGAAAAACTTCATATTTTTTTTCCAGCCGTTACATTGCTAACTTCTGGCTCGCTCTGCTCACAGGCAAGCCTTTTTTTCCTTTACTCCTCCCGGCTACGCTGCTGGCACTGAATGTTAGAATCTACAGTCTTGCTCCGTTGAAGAAAATTGAATATTCAAAAAGTTGAGTGGGTGTTAATGTCTCAAGATGCAAGAGAATTTTGCTGGGATATAGACTGTAAAATCAGGGAGCTTTGTAGGTGACAATCAAAAAACAGGAAGTATGGAGATCCCCTGAAATGCTGACTGTGTGGTCAGAAGATAAGAAAGTTTGCGCATTTGCATTTTGTCACTGCAGCACATTGCGCAAGACACCCAATATCACAAAATAGTATTCATTTTTAAAGAAACTAGATCAAAACGTCATTGTCAAATACCTCTGTTGCAGCCAAATAACTTCATAGGTATTTTCGGCAATCATCTGATGACGAATACTGACCAGTTTTGCAGGGTTGTTACGATTGCGTTCTCGTTTGCTGAGCTGCAGCATTGCTGATAGCGCCTTTTCAGATTGTGGCCGGTGACGGATGTTGCTTTCATATTTTTGTTTTTATCCTTGTGCGATATGATTCATTTTCTAATTGTTTGAGTGCTATACCAGGTCATGGAAGGTGAATAGATTCAATGATCTAGTTTGTCATGTGGGCAGCTGTAGAATCCAAATTTTAGGATGGACACCTAGAACTTAGTCCCCAGTTTTTTTTCTACTAATTTTACAGCATAGTTGCATGAAAATTTGCTGTTAACTTCATCAGTTAATTTTCTTTACCGCTTTTTTATTCTCTTTTTCTAAATCATTTAAAACCACTTTTGTCAGACTAATTTACTGAACTATCTGCTAAGTATTGATTTTAACGCACATTTTAACCCCGTTAACTATATTGTAGTTTTACCTGTCAGTTTGTTATATCAGGAAAGTTGTATTGCGTTATCGTAGTTGATACAATACGTTCTAGATGAACAAGAGTTTGATCATGAATGCTGCTGGTTCGATTTTATTTTGGTGTAATGCTTCAAGACCACAAGAACAGTTTTTTTTGTTTTGAACTTTGATGCTTCTTTTTTTGTCGATGCAGGTGCGCTGCTTTATGTAAATTGTAGAACTTTCATTGCTTTTAATTTTATTTTCGTTTGCTGCTGTTAGCAATTTCAATTCGTTTATTCGCTCTTTGATACTGTGCTTGATTTAGATAACCTATACTTGTTGATTAGGAGAAGGTAGCGATTTACAGAATATGTCAAAGAAATTTCTTAGTGCCCTCGGTTAGTTAATTTTTAACTTTTACTATACTTCTTCACTTTTTCTATTTCTCTATTTGTTTCAACCTAAAAGCTTGATCGAGATGCTAATAAGAAGAGTCAGTTGGACTTTTTAGAGCAAATCCTGCTTTTAATGCTTTTTATCAAAGATTAGGCGTAAAAGTAGTGACAAACTGTGTACCATTTAAAAACAAAATGTCATTTTTTGAATAAATATGGCGTTTTACTGGTAGTGGATAATTAAGTACTACGTTTAGATGATTTGTATCCGAAGAACTAAAATTGAGCAGTTAATAATGGTATTATTAATAGTAGTAGTATTAATAACAGTAACAAAGAAATAAGAACAGTAATGGTATCAGCAGTAAACTATTGTGATAATCGCGAGAACTCAAGGAAACTATTAGTTATAAGAAAGAATGAAAAAAATTTTTTTTAGTGTTTATTGGAGTTTTTTTTATTTGATTTCTTTTTCAGTCATGGAAGATTTTCTTTTCTGTTTTTAGCGGAAAAATTTTTTTTCTCCCCGAAATTATTAAATGGTTTCTGAGTCAGGAGCAGATAAAATTTTGTCTGTGAGTTCTGATCTTAGTTTTGCAAGTCATTAGGATTTAATTGAAGGTTTTTTTAGATAAAGCAACTGACTCGACTTTGGTCGACCCAAATTGGGAGGCAATTCTTGAATGTGTTGACCTTATTAGGGGCGGTGAAGCAACGTAAGTTTGAATTGTTGTTATCAAATTTTAATTTGAAAAGTTGCTGGTGGGAAATCCGGGAATTTAAGTTGGCTGACGTTACTGCATGAAAGGGACTTACATTCAGCTAAAAAATGCTACTTGAAGTTGAACTGTTCAATCTGAACGTACTTGAGGATGCTGAGGAAGTGTTGCGTGCTGGATTTTTTGTTTGTTTCACACTTTTTTTTTTTTTTTTTTTTTTTTTTTTTT
>UXUI01008449.1:3447-17349 GCA_900576705.1 Enterobius vermicularis
AAAGGAAGAAAAGAAGAGAACCTGAATTTAATCATAGAAAGAAATCTGGAAGCTTAATATACGGGATATATTGGCAAACTCTTCTTTGATGAATTTTATGCTAAAAATTCTACTGTAACTGGGAGCGCCATCCACGAATACGTTGCTTTCAGACTGAAAGAAAATAAGAAACGAAAATAATACAGTACGTGAAAGCAGAAGCTGAAAACTGAGGAAGCTACATTTTCCCTGCGGAGGATGGGAAAAAGAATTTCCTGAACACCCAACTGCCTTACCAAAAAGCTTCCCCTTCTTTCAGATTATTGCAGATTGCACTTATTGGAAAGGTATGCACCAATCTCCTCCATCCATCCGATCATCCTTCAATCATCCATTCACTCTTTCCTCAACTCCTCCATAGACTCACCAACTCATCCATCAAACAACCGATCCTCTATCTATCTAGGCAACAACAAAGCCTGAACAACCTAAGAAACAACTTTATTCAACAAATTTATTTCAAACAAAACGCCCCAAAATCCAATTAGCCAGAAGTACACAGTTAAACCCAGTAAAAAAGTGCTTATTTTCCACTATTCCTTTCTTTTCTTTTCGTTTATTCTTTTTTTTGGCTATTAAGCAAAATATGCCGAGGCAGCTTCATTACAGGGAATGTCAAAAATTAAGAGAAAAGAAAAACAAAGATGTTAATAAGAGGAGAAAAAAGTGGAAGATGAATCTTCCAGATGGACGATTCGGCAGTGCAGTGGGATATCAGAGAGAATATGTACGGTGTATAGTTCGAAAAATCGTTAAACTGACAACCAACCAACGATCACAAATGTATCATCAGTCATTTGTAACAACAGTTTTTTGCTTGTTTTATTCAGTCACATTGTTCATTCATTGTTGATTCCACTGGTTCCAGTTACCCTTCCATCTAAAATTGACTGTTTCTCCTTGGCTATTCCATTCTCTCCATCCTATACGTTACTCCTTTAGTTTATCAAGGCTTCAACAACTTGAATACCTAGTCAAATAAAACCAAGAATAAAAAAGTAAAAAGTATAATCAGTGCTCTTTTTCCTGTTCCAATAATTTTAAGTTCACTAACTAAACAAAAAAATCATTAACTACGAATATCAAAATGGAAGGAAAAAAGGATAAAAACGATAATTTTTTTCCTTGAGTAAGAAAAGCTGCTGCTAATTTGTTAAAACAAAAACAGAGTTAAAAAAATCACTAATTTGCAAATGTTAATGTACGTAAAAAAGCTCTACAACATCAAAAAGCTGCGCAAAATAAAACAAAGGGATTCAAGAAAAAAAACAAAAGCATAAAGCTGCAATCTATTTGATAAGAAAATGTGAGTACTTTCAAGGAATAAAAAATTAATATTCCTTAAACAAAGAAAAAACAATAAAAATAGAAAAAAAGATCAATAAAACAAACGTAGTGGCAAACTTGCTGTGAAGGTGTAAACAGACTTACACAGTATAAATCATAATGATGATGAAGATGCTGCGATTATGCAGGCGTGACACACAGCACAATAATATCTCAAGGCAGTAAATCTAGACTTTAGCAAAAACAAGAGACTTGAAGTTCAAAAACGAGCATTCTCTTTACATTTAACTACTTCCGATAAAACTATCATCAAATTACTGGTTTCATCAAGCCGACAAAAATGCTTTTTTTAAATAACGTCCCAGCCATGTTTTGAACGAGTGAAACAAAAAGCCTATATACATGACCAATGAATTGCGCACCTTGCCCGTTCATGACCAGATTGGTGACAAAAACAATTTACAAAACCATCGTCGATTTAAAAACTTTTAAATTTCTCTTTGACTTTTAGTCCTCGTTTATAACAACCATGCAACAATCCCATCATTACTGAATTCATGACAACGATAACCAAAATAAAAAGTATGATAGCTTCTAAACTGACGAATGGTTGAAGAAATCTGAGCCTAAAGTAAACTCATCAAATTATTTCTTGCTTCTACCAAAAAATCCCCTCTTCGTTTTAGTTGAACTTTCGGTAGGTATGGTTTGCGACCGCGTTATCTCTTCCTTAGACTGACCAGTAGCAAGTTGTAACCTTTGGAGCCATCTATCCATGTCATCCTAAAATTACAAATACTGAAAAATTTATAAATGGAAAAGTGAAATTGAAAGAGTTGAAATTTCAAAGTGGTTTTTAAGGCGATGCTGGCCCTCAAAGGAATAAAAAAGAAACCGACCTCAGTGGCAGCTTGTAGCAAATATTCTGCTCCAACAGGAAGCCTCAACGATAGCACATTCTTCTTCTTACTGTAATCAGATGCGATCGTAACTGAACAGCCTTCCAGCTGCATCGGCTCTTCACCATGATATAAAACATTATCATCCTTGTGTTTTTGATCCTTGTAGAAGGATAATTGAGATCCTTTTAAAACTGCATACACTTTTTCCCAAGACCTGAAGTATTTTCAAAAACTGTAGGTGAGTCAAATAAAGCTTAAAGCTATCCTAAGGAAAGCAAAAAACAACTCAGATTCAAAATATATCAATTTTTCAGTGAAACACCATTTCTCGCTCTGCATAATTAGTACAAAACCCTATTTCTCAATATTTACGAAGACCAGAGAATAATTTTTTAAAGCATAAAAGGAATTACTCAAAACACAAAAAAACAGTACGATAAAGCTTGGAATTCCAATAAATTATGATGCAACAAAATAAAAACATACCTGTTAGACGCTCTTTTATCAAGTCCTTCATAAGTGTGTTTTCTAATCAAAACTCCTTCAAAAGCGCTACCCGTATCTGCTCCTAGAAAAATCGAGACTTGAAAAATCAAACAAAACTGCAGGGAACTATAAAAGCACAACCTCAACTTTTTACTTCCATTTACTTTCCCTGATTTCGCCCATGACTGTATGACTCAACAGATTTAAAAATACCATTTGAATAAAGAGAAAAAAAGAAATAATGTTAGAAAAACTAAAACGATTGGGACCCCCAATGATCGTTAGTTTAAAAATAAAAGATTAGCGAAAAGAAACCCGTTAACCTCCGTTAATGATACACCATTATAGGTTCGAAATATGCAACAAATCATCAGTTTTTAATAATGCAGATATTTGCTGTAAAACTAACTCATGATATGCACAGTGTTATAGAAAAAAAAATAGAAGTATATCTTTAAAAATGTTACTTAAACAACTGAAAGGCATCAGTATCTATACCGCAAAAATATTTCATAACGCTACGGCAGAAAAAGTAAGTCTAACTAACGAACAAACAAGTAAAATGCACTACTTGGGTAAATAAAGGATAAAATGCGAGCCATCATTTCCGCGAAAACAAACGTGCAAGACTACCAAATTTTCCAACCCTCATAAGAGGATATGCCAATCATTTAAAAAGAATTCTACCAACTAGTAAATGGCAACATGCTACAACTCTAACCCCACCAAGGCTTAACAATATCTTACCACGCAAATCATGCGAATCAAAACGAGCAGATCGAGAGAGCGAAAGCCGCCAACTTGAAGTTTCAGACGGAGCTAATCGAGACCTTTCTGAAAGCGATGAAGCACAATATTACGCAGATGCTCACGCTACACAAAAAATACCACTAAACAACTTCAAGCAACCTGGTTAGAACCTGTCTGCTAAACGAGCAAAGGTGATTTAAGTGACGTAATATATCTACCACACATTTTTTTCGCACAGAAAGCCAAAAACAACAAACTAACTTTTTAAGCAAATAGGCCAGTAATGAGCCTTCTCTGGTACTATTCATTCATAAGTAAGTTATGTTAACGAGTAGCAAGGGAAAATGAACTTAAAAACCTAACATTCCATATCATTCAAGTGCAATAAAAAAATATAAATGAAGAGTCAAGACAGTGGTTGCTGAAAAACACTAATTTTCTGTAAGCATGCAAGTGGATTAATTCTACAAACTACACTTAGAGCAGCCAGTAAAAAACAAAGAATAATCGGTTACTCTAAACAGGTAAGTCAAGTGCAAAAAATGATGTGAAAAATTGAAAATATCTTAGCATAGAAAATTATTTCCTATGTGCTGAACACCTTCTAACCCTCGGCATGATCAAATACCCGCTACAACAAACACCATACCGAGTGTTTTCGATTTTCTCTGTCCACCAGAACTGTCCACGCTGCTAAGAGTTGTATCGAAACCAACTTCTGCAAATTCAGTGACGTGCAATAAAAAATAAAGACTTGACATGCTCATATATCCAACGCATTCGAAACACACGACCAAATCCTCGTGAAAAAAGCAAATGAGTACAGTACAAGACTAGATGCAAAGAGCTATTTCTGGATGATCTTTAACGGTAAAAATTACGACAAAACACAAATCACAAGCATCGTGTTCGCTCATGGGAGAATACTTGTTTTAAGTTGCACTGGAAACAATGCCCAGTGAATATGCAAACCTTCTGATGTTTCCGGGCCTTTGGTGACTGGCTGTACTTCCTCACGGCTTGGCCCTCCTGGAAGAGCCTTTTGCGAGGCTTTATGAGCCGGGCCCCTACGTTCAGCCTCTTCCATATCACGCCTTTGCATTTCTTTAAGTTCGAACTGAAGCAAAAGGTGTAAATTAAAAATAACACCAAATATCAAAAAAAATTCAGAAACAGTTACAGAAGTCAAAGAGAAAAAATTAGCACAAACAAAAGTTGATCTTCAAGGCAAATTTAAAAGAACCGTGGTAAGCTTTTCTAGCGCCAAGAATCTCTCTTCTTGAGCTGCAGCTGACTTTTCAAACGCCTCATGTTTCTTGATAAGTTTTATAGTCTCTTCCAAATTACGCTGAAAAAAATAATTAGCAGAATATAAGTACAAAACACCTTCAAACACAATGATGTACCATTGAGAAACGAAGAGGCGGAAACTTTGTTCACTTAACCACTTACCCCGTACTCTTTAGAAATCAGGTAAGGTTCTTGTGCTAGCAACCAGCTCTCAGCTACGGCTGCATCACGTGCGAACTGGTAAACTTCCAGTACTATAAAAAACAAAAAATTAAATAAATATAGATTACTACCTAAAATTAAAATATTTAGCAGCTTTAAAAACTAAATGACCACGCAGAGTTCCAGTCTAATGCTTACTCAGCTGCAAATATTCCCAACGATCCTCCCATCGGCGCATCATCTCAGCACGTTCTGTAGTTAATTTTATAAGTTTCTTTTCAATTTCAGAGGAAGCATAATGCTTCCTATTCAGCAGATCACGACCAAGGGAAATGCAAGCATTGAAACTTTCCTCCCTTGCATCTATTTCCGCTTTCAGGCTTTGATGATTGTTCATCAGCAATTCCACACCGGAAACATCCTTAAAAAAATTACAGAATTCAGAATGAAAACCAGTATTTCTGAGCAATAAAACTCTATATTCCAACTGTTAAATATATTTGTCCTTTAATTTCTCAAAAGCTTCTGCGAAAGCGAAAAGCGTGAAAAAATCTGATCATCAAAGTGACGAATGTCTCAAACGAATAATCGACCAAAAATTTTTTGAAGGTAACATAACGAAATGGGATGAAAATACTCACTTTTGGACGTTCTTGACTGCTCATTTCTCGCTTTACCTCTTCCATCCAATGTAATAAATCTCGAACCATATTCAAAAAGCGGAACAGGTCGTTGGTATCACCCAACTTCTGAGACCTCGAATCACATTTAGCCCTCAACTCGCGCCATGCCTTCACTACCTCACTCTCACGACTGGCTATTTCCACAGCTTTATCTCCTGCATAAGCATCCCTCAATTCTGCAGCATCCTTCTCTATCTGGGCAACCTGTTGGCCAATAGCCTCAATGTCCTGAAAAAAGAATTCGCAAATCAGCAAAATAAATGTTAATGAAGCAATAAAAAAAAGACAATAAAACGAGTGGTTCGTAGAATGGGTTGAAATTTTACCTTAAGGAAGTTTTGGTGTTTCCGCGTTAATGCCCCAACAGAAGATGAATCTCTTCCGAGTTCCTCTGGTAGGGCATGGTTCTTTTCCAAAATTCGTGATAAACAGTCGCGACAGTCGTGGAAAAATTTGTGAAGCTTCCGGGATGCTTCAAGAAGTTGTAGTCTAGTATCCATAAGTTCTAATAAATTCTCCCACGCTTCATTAAGACTGTCTTTCCAAAGCGCAATAGTAGGAGCGTCAGAATGGCCAGCAGCAATCAACTTCAAGGTGGTTCAGTTAAATAAAAATAAAAACAACAAAGAAATAATTGACAGTAAAAAGCTTACTTGATCGCATGCTGAATTTGCAGCAGTTACTCGCTCTAAACCAATACTTTCAGTGTCTCGAGCAAATTGCTGGAATCGCTCAATAAGCATCTGTACATGCTCATAATCCTGACCAGCTTCCTGAGACCCAGCGACAACCTGAAATATTCTTAAGTATGCTTTCAAAAAAAAAAACCAAAAAATTTATGCTAGAATTGCAGATGTCAATATCGCATTCCGGACCTCTCTGTCGGCTATCCATTGAAGAAGGTCATCTATTTCACGATGCAATTCATACAGTTGTAAAGTCTCGTCCAAATGTTTCCTCCTCTCTTTACAAAGATCTTGCAAGCCGGCATAAAGTTTCTCAATCTGAGCTTGGCGCACAGTAATTTGGTCACTGGAAATCAAAGTGAAATAAAGTTGGGACAATATAGGAAATTACAAAACAAATGGTGAGTATAAACTAATAAACCTCAATGGGCTCTTATCATCCAAAAACTTTTGAGCCTGCGTCGCCAGATTTCTTATGGTATCAGCAAACTGGTTAATATCCTGCTGAAGCCTTTCATGTTTCTTTATTTGATTTTGTGTTGAAAACTCATCTTTACCACGTTCATCCTGCAAAAGTTAATACTTTGAAGCTCCAAAATCCACAAACGACCAAAATATATCCGTCTTTAGCGGTTTCTCACCTGCATCATATACAGCTCCTGTTCGCTCATCCAGGCTTCCGCTTCATTACAGTCGTATAAGAACTGATGTGCTTTTTCACTTTCAGCCAAATGAATCCTACGTTCCTCTAGCGCATCTTTCAGTTCCTCAAAAAATGAAATTTACATCTATCCACAATACCATAAAGCACATAAAAACTATTTCGCAGTGCCACTTGCTAAGAAATAAATATCAAGAAATAAACCTAACCTACACATCTTCAACAATGAAAATAAATGGAACTGACCTTCCAAGCATTCTGCAGTTCCAATATTTTCGATTCAAACAAATCACTATTCTCATGTCCCTCAGCAATCAATTCCCGACCATTCTCACAAATTTTTTCAATCCATGGCTCATGGTTATCAATTTCATTCTTCAATGTCTGCGTTTTCTTTTGCAAACGATGACAATCAAAAAGATTATCCCCAAGCTGTCGAGCTTGAGCAAATGGCATCCTTTCTGTAAAAATCAACCAACTTTCCTATATTTTAAGCCTTATAAGCACACGCCAAAATGTAACGTAAGAAGAAAAAGTTTTAAACAATTAAAAGCACAACTGAATAAAGAAAAACGAACTAAATACCTGCACACCAAAGTTTTTCATCTTCGACATCGCGTAAGAACTGGTAAGCGTTCTTCTTTCGTTCTAACTGGCGACGCCTGTCTTCCAAAGGTGCCTGAAGCCTTTGTAATTGTTCCTGTACTGCCAAACGATGTCCCCGTATTGCCTCAAGCTCATCAGGATGCATTTCTTCCAACTGCGGTTCCATTTTCTAAAATTTTTTTATACGCTAAGGTCCTAAACATTTGAAAATCATGGCCTGCAAGTAAAAATCCCCCTACCTGTAACGATTCCATTTGCGCCGCCCGCTTGACCATTTCGCTTTCAATCATCTGCTGTTTCTGCATTGCTACATTAACAGTTGTCAAATCCTGAGCAGTGTCCTCAGCAATCATTTGTTGCTGCAGCAGTTCAGCCCATTCCTAAACTCAACCGTTCGTACCGAGAAATACCTTTGTTTAACTTTAAAGTTTTGGCAACTACGTCTTAAATAACAGTCAAAACTACACCTAAACAGACTAGGATATTAAAGGTATAAGGATGCTGCTGTTAAACATTAGATGGTAGGTAGTGAATAAAGTACTCTTAACAGTACGAATTACAGTATGATTAAAGAGCAGAATTACCTTCTTTTCTAGGTTTCCAAGTAGCAACATAATATTTTCAAAAGAGTAACAATTCTGGGGGAAGAAGCTAATTAACAATTAATGAGTTTATACTCAAATGCTATATTCCGTTAAATAACAGACCTTCATATCAGATATGCTTTGAATGTACAACTGCTGACGATTAGCATCAAACAATTTCTGGCCTTTTTCTTCTGTAGTTCTCTCTAGCTGCTCCCACTGAGTGGAAAGTTCGGCTATTTGTGGATCAATAGTACCAACGAACTCAGGTTTATCTTCCGCTAATTTTATAGCCGCATGACGTAGCTGTTCCAGGCGTTCACGGTTAGACTGCAGCTCCGACTGGAACGCTTGGTGACGAACAAATTTGGAAGTAATAGTCTTGGCATCTCTGAAAATAACGATGTTGAACTGTTTTTGTATTTCTCTACATCCGCCATTTTCACTCTAGTAACTTTAAGGAATAATAACCTATATGTTTCATCTTGCGCACGAATCATTTTCTCCTCAATCCATTCACGAAGTTCGTCACAGTCTGACAAGAACTGCTGGAGAGCCAAAGCATCCTCTAAGCGACGAGCAACTGCAGCAGCTTTTTCTCTGTTAGCCTCTCTTCTTTCCTCAATGTTGCGAGCCTTCTTATGAATTTTATCAGCAGCATAATGCCCATCACTGCACAACTGATCACCAAAGAGTATCACGGCCTACAAAATTTTACGCTGAATGTAACCTTCACTGTTAATTTATGTCTTCATAAAAAAATCTAAATCAAAAACCTTGATCTTCTCATCATTAGCATCCATTGTAGTCATAAAATCTTGATGTCTTTTCCTCATATTCTCGGCTTGCTCCAAGGACGTTGGTGCATCCTCCTTCGCCAGATAGTTCTCTTGCTGAGAGAGCATAACTTCAGCTTGTTTGGCATCTCGAAGGAACATCTGAAAACCCAACATAAAATTCTGAACTCACTCAAATGCAAAATTGAGCAACTCACCAGTTACAATGTAAAGAAAGCTAATGATCAAAACGAAACTAACCTGCAAATTCAGTCCCTGGCTTAGCAGATTCTGCCTATTATCCCACATACGCTGCAACTCTCCCCAACCTTCCTCCAAACCAGCCAAACGTTGACGAAGAAACATGTATTGAGGGTCAGTTTGATCTTGTGTAACTCTGTCTCCCATTGCACGCATCTGAAAAATTCCATAGAAAGTGGTATAAACTACGACAAGCAATTGTATAACCCCGTCATAACAGTCCAACCAGGAACTAAGATGACTCCAACTTCAAGGTTTCTTACTTTATTGTAGTCTTCTGCATACGCATCGATGTCTTCACGAATAGACGCGTGTTGATTTAGAAGCTGCTCAGCCTCTGCAAGTGACTGAGGCTCATCTTCTGATGCCACCTAAAAAAAATACTTTAAAAAATCTTAGATATTCCACCATGCATTTGAAACTGACCTTAACAATTGACGGTGAAAAGTAACTAAGGTCTATCAGAAAAAAGATCGTAAAACTGCTCTTCTTGACTTCTACCGTTCAGTTTTAAATCTCAAGATACAAAATCGCAAAAATGGGGATACATTTCTTTGAGTATTTGAAAGCCATGTCTGGAAGTGGTCCAGGTCGCGAAGGAAGCGTTGAAGATCTCCTGCTTCGTCCAGTTTTGCCTCATGTTCCCTAACTTTTCTTTGAAGGATATCCCACACCTGCTGAATTCTCTTTATATCTTCACGGATCTCCACAGCCTGTTCTGGTTTCTCCTTTTCAATCGATTCAGCTTCCTGTTGTAACGAGTTCAATTTGGCCTGAAAACAATACTTTTTATAACTGACAAGCCAGGTTTCCGAGCAATATATTTTCAAAAAAAAACGGTGATAATATTTGAAAAACGTTGCAAACCGATATAGCCCCTAAGTCCCTCTCCATCATACTGAGTCGCCGCTGAAGCTTCATAACTCCCGTTAAATCATTAGTCAACTGATCAGCATCTTCCAAAGTTCTTGTCTTATCTTCAATCCATGAAACAGTTTCTTGACAATCGATGCGGAATGTTTCCATCCTATGCGCACGTTCCAATTCTGCCCTTTTCTGATCAACCATGTCACGCAACTGCGCCCACCTAAACATTATGCCCAATTCGTCAAAAGAATAAACACGTTCAGAAGGCTACTAAATGTTCAAAAACACCTCATACCAAAACAAGATACTCTTGAATGATTTATTAAACTCATCGCTTTTGACGTGCAGGTTACCTTGCGTTGAGTTTATTCTGCCTTTGCAGAATCTCATCCGAATTCGGATGATCGACGTGGAGTAGCTGCCGAGCAAGCTCATTAACCGTGGCAACTTTTGCCGCTTGGTTGTTCATATCCGTCTCGAGGGTCTCAAAACGATGCTTCATTATTTCAACTTCCTCCAGATCAGCGCCAGGTACAAGTGTTGCCAATAATTTGCCCTATAAACAATAAAATAACCAGGGTTGAAAGTATACTACTAAACATAGACAGCACATTACTCCAATTCAAATTAAAGCAACTCGACTGGTAAAAGTCTTCTTCAAAACCAGGAGATTATTAAATATTAAAAAGGTTAACGCCAAAAGATATGGAGATGAAAAGCAAAAAATACCTTTTCGTCGATCCAAGCTTCGATGCTATCAGCATCACTGAACAGTTTGTACAGCGAAAGAGCATCAAGCAAACGCTGTTTTCTCAAATGAGCAAGCTCTTCTAATTCAGCTCTCTTCTTCATCGTCTCGTCAAGCCTTCTTCTAACATCAGGATGTTCTCTTGCCTCCGGTGGCAACGCCTCGGCCTTAAAAGACTTACTTTCATGGCTAATAAAGAAAGTTCAAGAGCAATGAAGAAAAAAAACCTTCCATAATAATAAAATAGCTAACCTGATTCAAAAGTCAAGTTTGCCTTACAATTCGCAAAATATTAACAAACCTGCAGTCGCAGCTGTTTCACGTTCTCATCAAATTTGAGCAGTTCGTCGCTGACCTCATCGTGTTTCTTGATCAGCAGTTGTACTGTACCTTCATCTTTACCAACATCTTCACTACCCACAAGACGTAACGTGTCAACCAGATAAGCATCAACGTCGTCTGCGTCGTTGAAGAACTATAAACAATAAAAGACTTAAAATAACCAAGAAAAAAGAATGCAAAAATATCTCATGATTTTAACTGAAAACCTGGTAGTAGTTAAGCCCGCCATTTAAGCGTTCACGACGCTGTGTTGCTAATTCTTTTAGTTTGTTAAAGTAATCGCGAACGGCTTGTAAACGCTCTTCAACGTTTTCAGAACCTTAAAAGTGTGTACCAATGAAGCACAAAATTTTATGACATACTTTTTCTGCTGCTAAAAAATCGACCTTTCTCTAAATGTCGGAAACAGAAAAAAGAGGCTAAAAAATGACTGACGCGTCGAATAATTCCTCAAGCAATTTAAGAATAAACTTACCAGGTATTTTTTCTTGCTGAAGCTGTTGTCCTTGTGCCTCAAGATCATCCAATGTTTTACCAGCAAGATCTAAAGACTGTTCGGCATTTTTGTGTTTCGAAAGCAACAAAGTGACGCTAACCATATCATGTCCAATATCTGGCGATGTAAGAACCTAAAAAGAACCTTGTACTATATTATTCAGTAATAGTTAGTTATTTAAATAAAATACACATTTTGTTTACCTGTTCACTCTCTTTTAAGTTCTGCTCTAATTCGGCAACATCCCACCAGAACTGGCATAACCTACGGTTATCCTCTAGCCTACGTTTGCGGTCATCAGACAGTTTTTTCAACTCCTCATAACGATCTTGCAAGACCTTCATCCGTTCCTCAACTAAAGCTGGATCCACTGGTTTGTAACCTGGAAAACAGACAAGGATAATAATGACAGCAACAGTGACAACGACGGTTATAAAAACAACAATGAGAATAATAATAATAATATGCATTTGCCTGTAAAACAAGGAGTAGCCATAAAGAACAAAATAAACACTCACCACTCCCATCAGGACCATCTGGAGAAGTGAACTTTTCTGCTTGCTTATTGATAACTTTGATGCGTTCCCCAACAATGCCAATATCAGATTCTAATAAAGCATGCTTTTGGAACAACTCCTCAACGCCCATCAAATGCTGTCCTACCTCTTCCGAAAGCAAACGTGACTAGAAGAAAGCAATGTTATCTTGACTTTACAAGTTTGAGAAATGTGACAAAAAATTAACCTTAATTTCATCACACCAATCCAGTATGTATACCATTTCATGGAATATTCTTTGAATACCCATGGAAAGCTCAAGGCGAACCCTCCTGGCCAAAAGCAGTTCAAGAAGGTACGTCCATAAATGAAGAACACTCTCTTTTCTGAAAAAAATCAGAGTACTTTTCAGCAGTAGATGGATTCTTCGTGCGTAACTAAAAAGAAGCGTCTAAAGAAGCTATCTCTGTGAAAAACATATTTTCAAAATCCTACTTCTCATTGATCCATTGAATATCATAGTAGTTTTCTGCCTCAAGTTCACCAGCAACTGCCACCACCGCCTGAACTCTTTCCTCATATGCATATATATCAGTTTCAATAGCTTCATGCTTTTTAGTGGCTGCCTGAAAAAAACTTCATAAAGAGTGAGTCCGGAAACCACTAGACGAAAATGTATCGTAAGCAACTAACTTCAACACTGGCAAGATCACTTCCGAAGTTGTCTTGACTAACAAGCCTTTGGTTTTCCCTAAGCCAAGTTTCACGCATTCCCGCCTTACGGTCAAACCTCGTCGCCAGTTGTTCCAATTTCTCTTGTCTTGAAAATTTCTTTCACAGTACAAACAGAAACAACCAAATTTCAGCAATTTGATTGAAAATCAAACTTTAATGAGTTTACCGGATCAATTCTTCCTTTAATGCCAGCTCCCGTTCATGTTCTGCCTTTTCCAGGTTCTCCCAAGCTCTATTAATATCGCTAATCAGCTTTCCTTCCAGAGGTAGATACGGTCGTTGGTTGTTTGCTCGCATCTTGCTCTGTATTGTAAAGAGCAAAACCTCAAGCTCCCCTTTCTCATCAAACCTGAAAAGCTAGCGAATTAACCAGTTATCCGCAAACCATAAAAAAACCCACAAACTGAAAGATAAAAAATTTTGTCACGGTCAGAAAAGACTTTTCCAAAAAGTTCAGTAGCTGTACAGTAAAATACACTTGAAGTTTGATTCTAACTACTAAAGAAACAAACTTCGGCCGCTTTTCTTCAGTACGGTAGCTGTTAAATTCAGCAAGCTGCTTTTGCACACCACTAAGAGAATTAACAAAATGTCGATCATTTAGTTTCTCGATCGTTTGACGGATCCATTCTAACAGGTCACTTGAAAGCCGCTCATATTCACCGATTAGCCGATCTGTTTCCATCAGTTCATTCACAACCTTCAATGAGTAAAATTTATTATCTTACTAAAAGACTGAAAAATTCCACTAGGACTAGATTAGCATGCCAAAAAAAGTATTTCAAATAAAAATCTGCTTACCTTTCCAATCCGCTTTCCTTGGATAGTTTCTTGTTTCAACTTATTAAAGTAGTGATAATAAGTCACTACATATGTTATGATAGATTTTTCGTCTGGGATATCCACATTCACATCTTAAAAGTGCAGTAATAAGAAACAAACAGCGTCTACAAATGGCGTCACAACCAAAATAGCAGCTGATAAAAGCTGACATTTAAATGTCTCAATATTTACCTCCACTCTAAAACACAATTCAAAAAAAAA
>UXUI01008451.1:5763-18778 GCA_900576705.1 Enterobius vermicularis
AAATAGAGTTTTGAAAGAAAATTTTGCAATTTTTTGAACTCGTTTACGGAGAAAATTAGTGGTTTAGCAGTTTGAGACACAGTAAAGTTGAAAAAAAGAGGTTGAGAACCAAAATTTTTGGCTGCTGCAGCGATAAAACTGTTAAAGTGAAACTTCTTCGCCTAACCCCAACTGGAAAATGGTGATTCATTTCGCTGTTTGTTTGAAAAATGAATCAAAATCAGTATTTCACCTACATTTCTTTTGAGATAATACAGGTGGTTATTATTATTCAGTACAAAGTCCTGATTAGTTGAAGGTCCCGTTTTTTTTTCTTTGTGTTTGAGATTAAGAGGTCGTACTTTGCAGAAATAACTGATCAAAAAAGAAAGATTAGCTTGCAAAAAGCTGAAAATAAAAGCCGTGCTTTGGCCACATTGTTACGCATAACTGTAACAAAGAAAGAAAAAAAAAAAAAAAAGAAATTTTAACAGTTGTAGGTGTCAACTGTAAAACACTATAAAAATATTATTGAACACGTTTCTGTTTTACGTAAAACTTTTTTTCAATGTTCAGTGTTCTCAAAGAAATAGAAAAGTTAAGCAGTAATAAAATGAGTTCACTTTTTTAAATGGTTTAGCTGTAGTTTATCGCTGTAACACCGGATTCAGGATAAATATGCTGTTGCTATATGATCAGCTCAAAAGTCTTTTTGCAGCAGCACAAATTCGACTTAACTGTAGGCAACATTTTTATTGGTTAGTCAAAAACTTGAAATTTCACTCAGTCTACGAAAAAAAAGCTAAATAATATTTTTGGCTACCCTACATTGCAATTCTTTCGATGAAACCATTAAAAAATTTCAAGAAAAACTTCTTGAAGTTTAGTGTTGCCGACGACAAATCATCCTAAATATGAACAGAGAGCGAAAAACTTGCTTGTTGGAGAAGATTTTCAAATTGCATCAGAGATAATGTTTAACTGATGCATAGCAGGCAAATTTTAAAATAGTTTGAAGACTTTCTGTAGAAGCAAAGAGATATAATTACAAGATGAGCAAATCAATTACCATCTTATTGATTAAAGACAGAACGACGGCAAATGGCTTTAAGAAAGCAAATTTTAAAGCTATGAAGATCACTGATTCAAAACTTTATAGCTATGTATACCTTCAGTTCTCTCTCAACGACTTCACCTGTGTAATGTTTCTTTTAATTTGCGTCAAGTTTTCTAGCTTTTAGGTTTATTTATTGTATTCAGGGGCAAAAAAAAAAACTTTCTAGAGTCTCAAGTTGAATTCAGTAAATTCAAATTAGACAAATCTATAAAAACTGGCACACCCTTACGTTTCATCAATAGAGATCTCAAGTTTATTTGGAAAATAAAGTTTCTTAATAAAAATGCGGGCTGTAAAATTCAGTACTTTCTTGACACGTGCCAAAAAAATAGGTCTGAAACTTCCAAACATAAAATACCTGATTGACTTATCTTGCTCTCTATATGATCAAATATTAAATGATTTGACTATCAACGATTTAGAGCTAAAGCATGGGTTTTTAGAAAACTTAATTATTAAGCAACAGCCGTCGCATAGTGTCCCAACAATGCTGATAGGGCTTCCTCTACAAATGCGTTTTAAGTCGTTCGTACAAATTACCCAAGCTATGTTTTGGCATCACTTTTCTGTTAGCTAAAAAAATTCTTCGAAACAGCATCATTAATTTTAACTTGCTATTTTTAAACAGTCTTTTTGGTGACATTTAGACATCTAACAACACACTAATAGCATCAGCTGGATGAAAGGTTCACTATCTTCCCTCCTCTGCCGCTATGTAACTAATCTCAAGTGTCGCATTTCAGTCTCAAAAAACTGAAAGTTTTCACGTAAGAAGGCTTGGAAATATGATGTAATAAATAACTCAAATAGCAATAATAAGTCTAGTTGTTTATATTGTTTATCTTAGATTTGTTTTAGCTTTGGTTTTCTAATTACTACATGGTTCTAGTATGAATTATAAAAAAATTCAAAAGCCAATCACTTCTCTTCGAATTTTTTCTCGTTATAGATGTTATTCGATTTCTTCTTATATTAATTCAGTTTTACAGCTGACAAACTGTTTAACCAAGCTGCTCCTTCCACTTTTTAACTTTTTTATTTTTTCAACCACAGCTAATGAAAGAACGTGCAATTAATCCTAAGATTTACTGTTATCATGTGAAAGAACGGTTATTTAGGTAGGGCAAAAAACCTGAGGTAACAGAGAAGACTAAATGTACGATACTTACCGGACTACTGGTCGACAGGTACAGCAACTTTTCAGTGACAGAGACTCTTTAAAATCAATTTCAATTATGAGAAGCAGTTATAAGTCTTTTCCTAGTGGACGCAGTTATCGACAGAGTAAAATGGAAGCAAAAGCATTGATTTGTCCGAGCAAAATGAACAAAAATAACGAGAATAAAAATGCACCATACAGCAGTGACAGAAATAATAATAATAAAGCCGAACGATGCACTAAAAACGAGAACCACCAATTCATAAATGCAGCAGTTGTTTTGATGAATTAGCTTATCTTTTCGCACGTGGCTAATTAGGCATTTCTCGATTTTTGAATGCAACACTCAAAGAATCTCTAAGCTGATAATTGACGTAGATGTTGTCAAACACACTGGCCATCACTTTTAAAACTTAGAATGGCGCTGTAAACTTTTAAAAAGCTGTAAAGAACTATTAGACGTGTTATTAAACCTAGAATAAAAAAATCCTCACAGCTTCTCAGATTCTGACGACCCTGAAGTACTTGATAGTGCTTTGCAACATGTATAAACCAAATAGTGTGCGTATAAAATATGACACGATTAGCACAGAGGATCTTTTGTTCTTTGAGACTTTCAGTTTCTTTTAGTATCGATATAACTGAGTTTTGCGGATATGAGAACATATAAAGCTTTATATAGCGCTATTAGCCAAAAAGAGAAAAAGCTGCTTTCTTTAATAATGGCACTTTACTTCAAAGTACATCAACTAAGCGTGAAAAGATGCCTGATTTAAAGCGTCTAAAAAAGTATGCAACAGTAAAGAATGTAATAGAGGAACATTGAAAGTAAAGCGTTTATGGTATTCGGACAACGATTCTTCCAGTCTAATTAAGTATTAAGTAAATTTTAAGCTATGAGATATATACCATTTCCGACCAATTATTCTAGTAATAGTTCAGATGTAGCAAAAAGTGTGCCTTTGAAGTGGTGTCAAGAAGTCGGTCAACTTTTGTAATTAAGATCAAGAACAGTTAGTCACTGGCACAAAACCACTGTTAGGAAAGGTGTTGCGCGAAAGTATATAGAATAAAGTTACAAAAAGTGATCCAAAAAAAAAAAATTATTTATTGTTTTTGGTTTTTCCTTTGAGTGAATTTATTTTAAGAAGTCACCGATAGGTTTTTTCATTTTTTTACTCATTTGCAATAAGAATTGTCAGTGCAGATAATTCCAACGTTCAATTCATAAATTTTTCAATGAGATGATGGTTTGAGCGGTGTTCAGTTAGAGCACAATTGTTAGGTTATTGGTTTATAGAAATCTGAAGTGGTGCTTAATATAACTTTCACCAGTACTTCAAAACTATGAAAATTGATGCAGCATCATACTAGGTTTAGATGTTTGATAAATTCTGTTGTCATCATCTTCAAATGGTGATAGCAGAGTGATGTTATGAAATGACTTTGTCTTTTGGCAATATCATTCAACTATTTGCAGATCATTTGATAACTGATATTCTTAGCTGGTAATTAAGTGAATTTTTCTGTAAGGTTACCGGTAAAATGAGACGCATGCAGTATTTGGTATTTAAGCCTCAATCAGATAAGTACTTAAGCGTTTAAATAAAACAATCTTTTAGAAAATGTAAGAAGATAAATATTTAAAGTGGTAAACATCTTAACATAATTTTGTATCAGAACGAAAAAGAAATTCATACTGGTTGTAATGACATGTAATGGAGGAAAAAAAAAGCTCGGTTACAACCTTTAATGTATATTAATACGTTAAAATTTTCAAGCAAAAAACCTGTAATTTTTATTGTAGAAATGTTTTTTTTTTTTTTCTATTTGAAATTATATCTACAAATAAATAAGCAATCTATTTCTAAAAGGCTTTGCTGAAATAAAGTTAGAACAAATTTTACTTTTGCTTTATTTCTAAAATTTTTCTGGACTGAAATAATGATCAAATAGAGTCTTATTTCTTTTTCCCATTTTTTTTCACTGTTTTTTGGTGTAAACACGCATACATTCTTCAGCATTAATGTATTTTTTAATTATTTAAAATTAAAATTAAAAAACTTTTCACAAATTTTTCAAACTCTTCTTATAATTGTTTTTAAATTTAATTTTTACTAAACCTAAATTTTTCTAAGTTTGAACCTAAAACTATTACAATAAAAAACATAAATTCAAAAAAATATATATATATATATCTTTTTTAAAATTTTGTTCTCTAAATAGCTTTATCACACCTCATCTTTTCAGCCTACAATTTAGTCAGTTTAGCTCAAATTAAAAAACCTGTAAATGAGGTACCTATGTGTATGTATACTGTATATGTTTTTTGAACTAAAAACTTGTTGAAATATCTTAACAACTGACTATCGCTGCAAAAGGTTGATTGTTTTGCCTTACAACTATATAAGTTAGTCAAATAATGTTTGAGAATAAAAAACAAGACTTGAAAAAGCAGAAAAAAAACTGGCCACACCTTCAACATTTTCAAAACGTAAAAGATAATCACTGGAACAAGTAAGCAAGATAAAGATTCTAATCGCTTTTATCAAAAAAGAAATTGGGTAATTTATTCATCTATTTATTTACTGATTAAAAATATTTGTGAGAGAATTTTCCCACTAAATTATTGGTTTCGATATGACACAAGTTGAAAACAGTTGTAAAGAATTTTCATAGGTAATTTTGCTGATAAAAAAACTGTCATAAATTTGTACGTTGAGCCTTGTTGACCACTCATTACTCTGGTAAACTAAGTCTTTTTTCCATCGCTCAAACGGTTTCGCACCAAATTATGCGTACAAATTATGCGAAACCGTATAAGCGATGAAAAAAGACGTTACTACCTTTTTGTTGAAATAAGAAACGATATCACCTTTCTAGTTTTCTATGATTATTGTATTTTTAAGGCTGCTGAACAATTGCCGGTTCGAGAGTTTGGTGGACTATAAGGTTTGAGGTCTTATACGAAATCATCTGAGTTAACAGGGTGTTTTCTGAATTCTATTTACGATGATATACTTTTTAATCTCGTTTGACGGACTACTAAAGTTTTTTTTGTCACTATTACCACTTAATTGCTGAATTAATTCAGGAAGTGGAAAGATGTAACTGCTATTGGTTCTAAAGCAATAACTTTCAGTTTCGCCACGTTTCAATCTATTGAAACCTGACTTTCAGGTGCTTTATTTCCGTGAGTGGCAGAACTTGAAATATTTAACTATGTCAGATAAAGGAAAAGCAATTTACAGTCAGCTCTTTTAAAAAATTTGTATTTGGTTTTACAAATGAAGCTTACGCTTTTATTGACAGGCACCACATTGGGGTCTAAAGGGTGAAGCTGGATAGGTGACAAACATAAACTTTTTTGAATATTTTTGAGGATTTTTTTTTGAATTTAATTGAGAAATTTCTGACAACTCAGTTTTGGTCTCTCGCCATTTTCTCGAGTGTATTCTTCTCCCGCAAGCAGCAGTATTCTGCAGTATAAAAGAACAAAAAAAAAAAACCAAGTTCCTGGAGTTTTCTTTCTTGAGCGACTGCGTTTGCTGGCGCTCTGAATAGGAAAGTATTTTTTAAAACTGGTCTTGTTTTTCTCTGCGCTTGCAACTTGTACTTCTCTTCACCAGCACTGCCAATTCAGCAGTTATAGACTTGTTCGTGCTCGGTTGATTATATTAGAAATTAAGCAGTTTGCCTAAAAAACCTTATTTTTTGTGATATTACAACGCTTCACTGAATAAGATCGTAATCACATTCTGTTTCGCACAGTTTTTTCAAAACTGTTAGACTTTTGACTGAAAGATAGTTTTGGCTATGAGTAAATATTTTTGTTCAGCGAGGATAAAGGTTTTTTTCTAAAAGTATTTTTAAAAATTATTTAAAAAGTTTTTTGTTAATTGATACAATTGGATTAGCTCAATGAAAAAAGCTAATACACGTCTAAAATTTGAGAAGGTTGGCGGTGCAGCTAGGGTAGGGCAGCTTCTGTTAAAACTGCTTTTGAAATTTTTCTTTTTTCTTCTTCCAATTTTGTGATAGTGCATTACGTGGTGTCTAGCGAAAAGAAATTTGTCCAAAAGTTTTTTTTTTGCAAAATATTCAGTCTTGTATTTGGCTGTTTCTGCTCTTAACAGGTGTTATTTGTCTGTGAATATTTTCAGTTCAATAAATGAAGATTGATAACCTAGGCGTCTATCATTGACGGAGATATTGAAATTAATTTTTCTGAAACTGACGGGTTGGGTAACCTTAATTTTTCAAAACATTGTAACTATCCTTGTAAGCTTACGACAGGGTGTTGCTTAATTATTTTTGTGAATGAAGAAATAAGTGAACAAGAAACCTGTTCAAATGGTAATTTAAGTTTTCCAAAACGTTTAATACTAAGTTGCTTCTGAGATATGTAAGCCTTGAAAAAACCAGGCGACAAAGTAATATTTATAGCATAGCAAGTTTGGCTTCTGTGTTCAGCATATTCAGTTATACCATTCCAACTTGTTTATCGGTAGGCCATAGATCCCTACTCCGATTGTCGAGGTTACTTACTACAAAGTGCGATAAGTAAACAGTGTATTACCGCAAAGGGAAAAAGCTCAATTTTTAAGTAAAGCAGCTTTTTGTTTCAATGAATGTTTTGTTATTTCGCTCGTTTTAAGTACTGCGTTTAGCTAGTACTTATAATTTATAACTTCCAGATCACTTTCTGCGGTTCCGGTGATAGAACCTAACTTTTAAGCCGTTTGACACTTATTCTAAAGCTATAGGAAAACAGTTGAGAGATGACCGAAATTGACCACCCTATAAAGCAACGAGGTAATAAGCAACCTTTTTACTTACCATTTATACTGATAAGTAGTTCCTCGCAAAATTTACAGTTTCCTTTCAATTACGTCATTTTTAACAACGGTATAGGTTTCCAGTAAATTTATAGTTCTTGTGGATTACAGTTGCTAAGTTTACGGGCAGGGTACTTAATTTGATAACTTTCAATTGCACTTAATACTGATGCTCCTGTGAAGTATGCAATAACTTCAAAAGTAATGTAATAATTTTCATCAGGTTTCAGCTAGATTACTTTCGGTTGTTACTTTAAAGCTCAAACAGTAGGTGATTTTTCCAGCATTACTTAGTGTGTCAGATAAAAGTGGCATTCTGGCGTTTGCGAAGTCTTTGGTTTCCTTTGGCTTCGAGCTGATTGCTTCTAGCGGAACTTACAAGCTTCTAAAGAGTGCTGGATTACCAGTGAGGTGAGTCAATTAGTCAGTTCTTTGAAACTGGAAAAGCGCATAAATTTCCTGGTTTTATTTCTTTAGAGAAGTTTCTGAAATAACATCTTTCAATGAGATGCTTGGTGGAAGAGTGAAAACGCTACATCCTGCAATTCATGGAGGTATATTGGCCAGAACTACTGAGTCAGATCTAAGAGACCTTCAGGTTTACTACTACTAGCTTTATATTAATACAGCTGACTATATGGAAAGTGAGTTTTTTGGGCAGGAATAATGTAAAGGCTGTAGCCGATGTAACTGGAGAAAACTGATTATTTATTATGCCGTGTAAATACATTTAGGCGAATGGTATCGAACTTGTTTCAATTGTGGTTTGTAATTTGTATCCTTTCCAAGAAGCTATTGCAAAGTCTGGTTGTTTGTTCGAAGAAGCAATTGAGAACATTGATATTGGAGGGGTGACGTTGCTGCGAGCCGCAGCGAAGAATCACTCTCGTGTGACTGTCATTTGTGATCCGAGAGACTATGGCGGTGTTTGTGAAGAAGTTTGTTTATTCTTTAAAGTTTCGCATTATGTTGACAGTTTTTACGGACCACTGTGTTCTGCAACATATTTTGTCTTTCTTACTGATCCATTTCTCTTTAGTGTAGGGGTTAGCTAAGGACAAATACCAAGATAAATTCAATTATTATTACTGAGCGATAATTTCTGGTGTCAAATTTGAGGTTAAGTGTCACTTAAAGGAACTACAATGAAATAAACTTTAATTTAACGCTTTCAAGATACCATCAGTTTAATTGATGGTGTCTGTATAAAAAAGTTGCTAACCCTAAACTGTTGTTGGATTTCAGTCATTGTCTCTTCAGAAGTTTGACTGGTAAGGTAATACCTCATATAGAGTGTAGAAAATTTCTTAATATTTGTTCAATGTGATCTGAGATTTATTGATGAAAAGTACTAATTCGAAGTCGTAATTTTAGCTTTCAAGGAATTCGCTGGCGTTGGTTTCTGAGAGGCTTCGTCAGTCTCTCGCTCTTAAGGTAATTGGTTTTCCACTTCGGTAACTCAGAAAATTACACTATGATTTTGTGTATAATAAAACTCACAAGCATTTTTTGGAGCACCAATTTTTTAATTCGTAGTTTCTACAGGAAAAAATGTTGTATTCAGAGAGCAGAATGTCCCATTTTAGTTTATTATGATCCTTGTTCTTAGATTCACTTTCAGCTGTAATAAGCAATATTAGGTTGATGGGCATGTCACATTTTTGGGTTACATGATTTATATATCCTGTAGAGTACTAGAATATCTCATTTTTTGAGGGAGTTGATTGGCAAATTGATTCTGCTCTCGTTGCCAACGGTCTTAAATTGGCATCCCAAACAAAGCATGTTATTCCCTTACTGTAGGCGTAATCTGCTGAAGTCACTGCATTTCCTGGCGTTCCTTTCTGAGAATGCTGTCGAGTTTCAGGCATTTGAGCACACTGCACTTTACGATGATTCGATCAGTGGATATATGAGGCGTAAATTCATCGAAAACGGGAACAGGTCTATTTCACTTCGATATGGGCTAAACCCTCATCAGACTGATGCAGAGCTTTACAGAAAAGATGGCGACTTGCCGCTAAAAGGTTATCTTAGAATGGTTTCTGAAGGTGTATGAATCATGACAAACCTATCTACCAAACTTAAAGACCATTTTTGGGAACGCTTCTTATTAATTGTTGATTTTTCGAGGTTTTAACGTAAGATAACTGTAAAATAAGTGTTCACAAGGATTTCCAGATAATGTGCCTTAACTACCTTATTTTTTATTAGTTCTGAACGGTTCTCCTGGTTACATCAACATCTTGGATGCTTTAAATGGCTGGCAGTTAGTTAATGAACTTCGTCAAGCAACAGGTTTTCCGGCGGCAACGTCGTTCAAACACGTGAGTCCAGCGGGAGCAGCTGTAGGGTTGCCGCTGAATGAAGCTGAGGCTAAGGCCTACATGGTAAATGACCTTCCTATGGATTCAGAAACCCCTTCTTTAGCAGCGGCTTACGCGAGGGCTAGAGGTTTGCGTTATTCTCATTAATTTTCTTTTTACTCATCACTTGGGCACCAAAACTTACTTTAAAAATCTTTCTACAGAGTTATTACGTTTTTTGGTTATATGCTTAATGAGCTTCCTGATCTGGCTAACGATAAATTTATTTTTATGCTGAGTTTTGTGCTCCCTTTTTTCCATTGCTTTTTTGGTTGATGTATGTCCTGTCTCGTAAACGAGGTTGGTTAAGATTAAAAAGAGCCAGTATTTGCACCACCAAGGCTAATCTAGTGTAAGATAAATTATTGGGCATTGAACTGAGTTGTATTTGTTTCACATGTCTCAAGTTTCCACAGATTTCTTACGTCTTCTTTGACTACACTGTAGTGGTCTTCACGAACTAAATTACTGGTGAAAACTGCGGCACATTTTTCTTTTTTACTTTGACAACTTCTAACTCTCATCTTTAGCAGTTTCGTTAACTAGAAACCGAATTCGCCATACTTTTCTATATCCCAGAAAAGATTTTTTTTACACTTTAGAGTCCACACTTCAGGGGCTGACCGTATGTCGTCATTTGGGGACTTCGTTGCTTTATCAGAAAAATGTGACGAACTGACTGCAAAGATTATTAGCCGAGAAGTTTCTGATGGTATTATAGCACCTGATTATGAACCTACAGCAATGAATCTTTTAGCAAAGAAAAAAGGAGGCAATTATGTTATTTTAAAAGTATGTGGCAGAATTATTTCTTTTCCGACTTTATTGTTGACGCCAAAATGAGTTCCTTCGCTTTCAACCAAGTGGAAAGGAAGCGAAATAAACGTCTCTAACCGTTCTAAGAATGAGGAAGTTCCCGTCTTTGTTCATATGCACTGAATATCCTAAAGCACGTGATTATTCAGATAGATCCGCAATATGTACCTCCTGAGTATGAAGAACGAACAGTGTTTGGACTTCAACTAAAACAGAAGAGAAACAGTAGTTGTATAAAACCAGAAGTTTTCTCAAATATAGTGTCAAAGTCGAAGGCAGTAAGTCTTAAATTATTTCATTGCATAAGTACACGTTTAAAAGTAGACAGGAAGGTTCATTCCGTCAACTTTTAGTTACCAAAATCGGCTTTGGATGACCTAATGGTTGCTACAATCGCTGTTAAATACACGCAGTCCAATAGTGTCTGTTATGCATATCGCGGTCAGGTCAGTAAAAAATCAGTTTCTTTTGTTTATCGCTTAAGACTAGTCTATTAGGCAGTTCTCGAGTATTTATTTCAAATCTCCATTGTTAAACTTTATAACAGTAACCCACTTAGGTGATTGGAATTGGAGCTGGACAACAGTCTAGGATACACTGTATGCGTTTGGCTGGCGAAAAAGCAATGAACTGGTAACCAGTAGTTCAGCAGCCTTTATTCCATTTTTCAATCTTAGAAAGTGGTTTTTTATCGTTCATGATTTGACTAGGTGGATGAGACAGCATAAGCGAGTTTTGGATTTGCCGTGGAAACCTTCAGTAAAGCGGGCGGAACGGTCTAATGCAATTGACGTTATAGCGTCTGGAGTGCTTGGCAAAGAGATTTCTGAAAATTCTTGGGAGCAAAACTTCCTTGAACCAGTTAGACCGCTTACCAGTGTCAGTTTTTTTTTGCACATTTTCAAACGGAAGCTTGTTCTAGCTGTTGTTTCACTAGTTCTAAAAAAGTTTCTCCGAAATCACCTTGTCTAAGTTCGTGTTTAGGAAGAAAGGAAAGAGTGGTTGTTAAAGCTTGCTGATGTAGTTGTCAGCTCTGATGCATTTTTTCCGTTTCGTGACAATATTGACTGCGCGAAGCAGGTAAGTTTTTAGCATTCATTACTGTAATCAGTGTTTTTTGCACCATTTTCTTAACACCTAGTTTTCTACGCGCCCCTTAATGATTCCTTTTTAGTACGGCGTGAAGTATGTGGTAAGCCCAGGTGGATCAAATCGCGACCAGGATGTAATTGAAGCCTGTGATGAGTACGGGATAACTTTGGTACACACTCAGCTTAGACTCTTCCATCATTAAATCTGGTGCGATGTTTTTGTACTTCTTTAGCTACACAAATGATCCATTGCATTTTTACAATTCTTGTGGTATTTTATTTACGGTGTGAAAATTTAATCATTTTCACTCGTTATGGTCTGATTTCAAAATAACTGATGAATACCTGAAGAACTTCCGGTGTTTTACAGTGAATGGCCTTAAATGTTATGAGACTTTCTTCCAGCTCTTTACTTTTAGTACCTTTCCAAATAACTCGTTATTTTTCGTCGCTTCTGTAGAGGGCGGGGATTATCTTGCATTGGTCACCCAGCGTTACATAGAGTGGTCTCAAAAATTTGGAAAAAAAAGCACTGAGTGAGATACAAACATTCACTCGTAGACTCTTAAATTAAGTGAAGTGATGGGAGCAAGAAATAATTCGGTAAAATTGGAAAGAATGTGAAAGGACTAAGACGAGCAATGCTTGTTTCATTTCGGTAGTCCCATCTCTCTTATTGTCTGTAATGAAACACAACCACATTTATTACGGTTGGGATTCACTGGCCAGATGGGTCAAAAGAAAAGTGAGGCTGCCAAACCGAAAGAGTTTGGGAACAACTCAATCGTTACTCACAAATGAAGCATGTAAAAAATTACTTTAGAAGTTACTTGTATTACCACTGTCTCTGTTTGCAGGCCTCAACTTCGATAGAAAAAGCAGATTTTTTCTAACACAACTAGACAGCTAGTTTTCCGCAGTTCTACTTTGCAAAAAATGTCTGGACCCTGCAGTCATGCGCTTCATTTTCTTTTTTCACACTCTCCTTGTAGTTTCTGTCTGAAGAAAGGAGTTGACGTGTTTCGGCAAGCCCTGATGTGATTAACTTTTGAGAGTGAGAAAAGACAAAAAACTGTCTTTAAAAAAATACCACTTGAGTGTTAGAACAGTTAGCCGCCTCGGATGTTAAATCTAGACTGTCTTCGAAAACCTGGAGTAATTTATACCTTCCTGAGCAGTAAAAGCTTGATACAACGTTAAAAGCAGTATCTGCTCTAAAAATTTCTGCAAAATCAGGTTTAGTCTTTTGCAGAGAATCACAACGTGCAAAACATTCACTGCAGAGCATCACATTTTGAAGCTAATTCTGTAGTAGTAGTTAATACTACCAGAGTTGCAGCAGTTACGAGGTCAAGCGTTTATTTTGCGGAAGCGACCACAGGAACATCAACAACAGTCTTTTGCAACTGACAAAAATTTTGATGACGTGCAAGACATTCTTTGCAGTAAAAGTTGTAGAGCAAATGATCTTATCTTACTTTCTTGCATTTCACCAGCCAATATTTGCGATACTGCACGCTTTTATTGGTTGTTGTTTTTGCCTTCGTTGAATTCTTCCTTTTAGAGCCGCAAAGAAAAATTACTCAAAGAGAAAAAAAAAGAGCTGTTTAAAAAAAAAAAAAAAAAATTTGTAAAGAAGTGCAACAAAA